>CM063252.1:15835951-15851792 GCA_032158295.1 Pycnopodia helianthoides | reverse complement strand
AAAAAAATGACAAAACGCAGGAGATCGTACAACAGGGGAAGGGATTTTGGGTATAAAAACCTTGATGTAAAGGGAAATACCAAACTCATGATTTTCGAAAAACCATTTGTAAAAGGCGTAAATTTAGAACAAAGTATTTTTTTTTTTCGATTATTAAAAGCACTTTTAAGATTGTTCCCTTAAAAAATATTGCTTAAGGGTTTTCAAAGGGCCCTTCCCTTGCCTTTATAAAATTTCGAAAATTAACATTGTTCTAAGGGACCCTTTGGGTCAACAAATTTTAAAGAAGTACTCCCCAAGGAAAAACTTTAAAAGCAAACATTGAAATATTTGGGATTTTTTCTGCGATTTTTTATTTGAAATAAATTTTTAAAAAAAAATTTTGAGCAAATTTTTGGGGGGGGAACCCTTTTCCCTTTTTTTGGGTCTTTTGTTTTTCCTTGGCTAAGATGTTTTTGCTCTGTTTTGGGGTTGTCATCGCCCGTTTCCCTTTAGTATGATTTTGGGGTTATTGATAAACCCACCGAAGTGGGAAAAGCCGTCATCTTGCTTAAAGCTATCAGGAAATCTTCTTTACGGGGCTCTTTGGGCCTGACAAAAACGCCACGATGTCATTGTGATTGACTGACAAAAAAAGCGACTGTGCCTCAAACAAATTTTCATACACTTTAAACCGAACTGTCCCCGATTTATTCAGGAAAAGAGGTGACCGATTAATTTCGGGGGGCGGTGGGAGTAGGAAAATTTTTTTTTCCCTGGGACCCGATGGTGGGAAATGTCCCTTTTCGCTATTTCCTCGTAGAACACCCAAAAACGAGTATCGCAATGGTTTAACGGGAAAAGACTTTTCATGGGCCGTTTTTAAAAAAACCCTCTGCCGGGCAAGATCACTTTGGTTGAGATTCAAAAGTTTTCTTACGGAAGTTTTGAGTTTTTCTCAGAAAGCAATCCTTTATTCACCCCGCCCACTTCGGGAAGCAAACTGCGACGTAAATTATGTACTCTTGCCCCCAAAGGGTTTGGGGGGAACGATTTTGGGCCATTCCATGACGTTTAGGGGGTTGCATTCAAATTATTATCTTCGAGCATAAAAAATGAAAGTTATACAAACCTTTTTTCCCAAGAAAACATCTTTAAAAAAAAGGGAAACAAAAACCCCAAAAATTAAACTGGGACATGTAGGCCTTCATCCCACAAAACTCTAACCCACAAAAGGGGGTTTTTTAAAAACCTTCTCGGGTCTCCCCTTCCCGCAAAATGATGTGGATCGCCAGCTTTGCAGGGGGGAATAAAAAAAGTAAAAAATTTTAAAGTTCCCAGAAAAAAAAATTTCCCGGGTTACCAACAAAAATCCAAAAAGTCAATTCAAAAAAGAGTGGGGTACCAAACGGGAATCAAACGGGGATGTTTTTAAAAAAAGAAATAGTGTTAGGGGTCCCTTTCCCAATTCTTTAGGGACACAACGGCCTCACGCTCTTTTGGGTTTTCATATTTCAAAATTACTAATAATAAATTTAAAGGAAAACACTATTTGGGCTACAAAAAAAGGGGAAAAAACCCCAAAGGGGGTTCCCCAGAATGGAGAAGAACGGTTCCTAAAAAAAAAACCATCAAATTTTTTTCCCGTTTTTGAGCATTTTAAAAAAAAAAAAAAACCGGGGGGGAAATTGGTTTTTTTTTTGTACCAAACCCCTAACTTTAAAAGGGGCCCTTTTTAAAGAAAGTTATAGTAATAACGCTTTCCTTGGTTGACCTCATTTAAAATGCAAAAACGGGCCCCAAACAGGAAAAAGCTTTATTTTTGTACCGTTTGGGACAGAAAAAAACGCCCCCCCCGGGCATGAACCGGAGCTTTGGGAGGGGTAGGGAAACCCCTAAACCCTTAATCACTTTTTTTTAAAGAGGGTTTTTTGTCCCGAAACCCCTAGTTAGTGCCACGTTTTAAAAAGGCTGGAAAGGGGGAATTTTTTTTTCTTCATAAAACCCCACCCCTGGCTGTTGTTTTTTTTGGCATAAGGGGGGTGCCTCCCCTGATCCCTTGACCATGCCGTAAGTGTGTGGTACAAACAAAAACGAAACTAAAAAAAAATTTTGGGGTTTAAACGAAATAGACTTTATGTCGGGTTTTTTAATTTCACTTCTTGGAAAGGTTTTGAAACTGGGTCCTCATTTCCTCGCCCTGTTACAATTTAAAACATAAGCGTAAAACTTTTTTCTTCAAATTTTTCGTTAAATCCCTGAAAATTTTTTTTTTTTTTTTTTTTACAACAACCAGCTAAAAATTATTTTCCCGTGATTCCTGAACACTAAAAAAGTAAAAACAGTAACCAAAGGGGGTGTAACCTTTTTAAAGATACCTGTACGGTTAAACGTGTCACTACAAAAAACGAATCAGTAGCAAAATTCCAAAATTTATATCCCTTTTCATTTTTTCGTAGTGAAAATTGCGTCCAAAACATTGGGAATGGGAGATTTATTTTTGTTTGGTTTTTTTTGTTGTAATCAATGTTTTCATTAAAAAACCATTCTAAAAAAGTAAACCTTAAACGTGGGGCCGCCATCTTTTTTCCCCCTTCCCCTCGGGGCAATGTTAAACCCAAATTTAAAGGGGGCATAATTTTTAGCAGAAAGAGATTCGTTCTCAGCTGTTTTTCCCCCCAAAAAGGGGCTAAACCCTTTTAAAATTTCCATTATAGCGCCCCCCTTATGTCAAATAAACCCTCCCCATTTTAATTATTTTTGGGGCCTTTACCCCTCTTTATCAAGTGAAATTGTGCTTGAAATCACTTGAAACACCAACCCCCCCTTCACGACGAGTAAAAAGAACAAATTTAAATGAGTTAATATTGCTTTTTTTTTGCTGCAAAATTGTAACCTCGACTTTAGTGTCATTTTCATCTCTTTGGGCATGAGGGATCCCCCCCTTTTCCCCCCCAGGCCCGTGTCACGTTTAAAATTTTAGATCCTACAAATTCCCCCAAAAACCCTTTTTTACAAGGTTTTTAATTTCCTTAGAACCCCCCGGCTGTTTTTCGTCCCCCCTGGAAAAAAATTCTTCTGAACATAAACTTTTAAAAACTTTCGGCCTGAATGACAAAAACATGCCAGCCTCAGTACCTTTGTGGATTTACACAGCACGTACCTACCGTCATGAACGGGGGCTCCTTGAATGTAACCACTTTTCAGATTTTTCCATTGTGTACAAATGGGGGTGGTGACAGGCCTCAATTTTTGTTGTAGATTTTGTTTTTATAAAGAAAGATCATCAAACATTAATTCAATTTTAAATGGGTTAAAAATTAAAATTCTTTTTTTTTTTAATGGGTTGCTTCCTTTGTAACTTTTTAAGCACTGTTCCTCAGTTTTAAAATTATAGGAATATTACTACTTTGCCACCAACTTACTGATAATCGTTCTAATGTTAAACTTCATGACTTTTTTTTTATCTGCAGTAGAACACCCCCCCTTTTGATTGTTTTTGGGAGCGTCCATCACACTGGGGCATGCAGAGTACGAGATTTTGCCAAATTTGTCTCAGAAGTTGTCCCCAGAATCCTTGTTTCTCACAACAAAAACATTTACTAAATCGAAAAGACACTATAAATGCAGTCAAACTTATCTGTACAATTCCATAATAAAAAACAGGTAAAGTAACTTTTGATAAAAGAAAATTGAAGACAACCCCATGAAAGTAGCAGGGTGCTGGTTAAGCCTCCTGGGTACACAAACACACCCGTTTGATCGGTCATTGCCCATCCAAAATGCATTCGGGAAAAAAAGGGGCCTTTCAATTTTTTTAAAAATTTTACAAAACTTTCCTCGCCCAAAATCAAAATGATTTTATAGAACACTGCAGAATCTTATACCGGATCTAGCTGGGGCGAGACATTTTAAGGGGCTTTTTGGGGTTTTTTTGCGCTGTTGATTTGGGGGAACCAACTCCACAAAAATCATCTTTTGTGTGAGACGTGCTGAAGGCAAAAAAGTAAAAAAAACAACATTTTAAAAAGATTTTTTTGGGACAAAATTTACAATTCTTCTGGGATAAATTTTCTGAATTTTTTTTTAACAAAGAGGAATTTTTATACATAAAATCCAACCCAGACAGGTGAAATGTGAACCAAACACAAAATTAATGGCAAAAATAGCGTGAGGGGTAAACACTGTGCTTTCCGTGTTATGGCCGAAAGGGGTTTTAGTGAACAGAAAAGGGGACAGAGTTTTTTAATGTAAATTTTAGAATGAGCCCCACCCATGAATTAAAAGTTGTTTTTTTTTATTTTGTGAATAGATAAAAGACACTTTTACAATGCTGACATGGGGGGTCAAGGGGGATCGATGAGGGCAGAGTTGGAAGTTAAGACACAAACCAAACCAAAGCGTCTCAGAAACACAAATATCAAGACAAAGCAGAATCAAGAGACAGAAACAGATTTCGGTACCCCTCAAACCCTGGTGACTTGAATCTACCAACTTCCCGTGGGCTACTCTACTGGGTTTTTATAAAAATAGGAATGGGGATTTGGGTAAGGTAAGACTATTCTCCTACAGTGTATTGTACGTTTCCTTGCAAATGAATCATCGCTTTCATATGTTAAGTTGTGCACTGCTTTTTTGGGATTAAGTTTAATTTGTTGTTTTAAAAGGGAAACAAGCAGACTAGTTTTGGTTATACCCCGGGCGCGAACTACCAACAGTACATCAAAGAGTTTGTTTTTTTTACATGGCTTTACTGGCAAGACAGTCTCTGCAATCAAAATCATAAAAAACCCCTGAATTTTGGGAACACAAAATTAGCAATTTTTTCCTAGCTAGTTTTAACAAAAAGGGGAAAACACCCCCAAAAATTGTCTTTAAGACTCTCACTTCCACTTACTGTACTTCATGGTTCCAAAGCTTCTGCCCTCGCGGGAGTTTGGGCCCCAAAAAGATAGGGATTTTGGCACTAGACTACGGTCAACTCCAAGGATTTTGGTTTCCCATGCAACTTTTCTGGACTCGGGATGAAAGGATGTGAAAAGGGGGGAAAAGGAATTTGAAGAGAAAATCAATGCAGCCCAAGTTGCTAAGATCAAAAATCAGCCATCACTGAATCCCTTTTTTGCTATTGGTAAGTTTATGCTTCAGGGATCGTTTTTTTTTCAATTTTTCAAACATTTAAAACATGATTTATTTTTTCTTTGGGCAAGTACTTTTTTTCTTTTTTTTTTGGGGATCTGTACAAAGTTTCTCCATAAAGTTTTGGTTTATGTGTGTTGTTTTTGGGCCCTGAAAGTTAAGGTCGTAAGGTTCAGGTAAAAACCAAAAGGGTTAAAAGTTTAATATTTCAAAAAGTGTAAAACTCATCAAACAAACAAGGTTCAGACTTGAAACTTATTTTAGATATTAATGTGGGGATGATCCCCGAAATGTTGTGGGGATGAAGACCTCAGGGGGATATGTCAAAACCTTAAATAAAGTTTAAATATTTCAAAAATTCATACTTTAAAACCAAAAGGCAAAATTTTAAAGGGCATATGCACCCTGTAAACCCTTTGAACAAAGTGTGACCTCTTTTTGACCTTTTTTTGGGGGTCGAGACCAGAGAAAAATTTTATATTTCATAAATCAAAATTTAATATCTCAAAAACAAAATCATCATTAACTAAAAAAATTTTAGCCAAAACCCTATTCAAAGGTTAATTAACAAGAGGGCACAATTTTAAAGCTAAAAAAAAACCATCATCCCCAAAACAAGCCCATGGAACTAGTTTAAAACAAAACCTGCCCCGTTGGGGTTTTGAAAAAAAAACAGGGTCCATGAAAAGGGGGCCATCGAACCTTAACAATTTTTTCCCTTTCATTATTTTTTTTTGGTCTCGAGCCTAGTCAATCTAAAAAACCAAGTGGGGTTTTTCCCAAGTCCAAGAAAACGGGCATTTGATCAAAGTCCACAATTTTTTAACACAAAAAATTAATTTAAAGTCCAAGCCCAGCCCCAAATGGTCCGGGCAATGTTATTTACATCAAGCCCAAAGGGCCCAAGGGTCGAACCTTTGGTTTGAGACCAAGCCCCCGGGATTCAAATTTCCACAAAAAAAAAATTTGGGAATCTTTCCGGGCCCTTTAAAATTTTGGGAAAATTTAAAGGGTCGGGGAATCCCGTTGAAAAAACAGAGACATGACGGGTAATATCAGAAATTTAAAAATTAAAAATGAGAATAAAAGGGTTTTAGTACAATGTGTACACTCTTTGCAAAAAGGAACATAAACAAAGCATATGCAACAGGGTGAAAAGCTGACTTTTAAGGTTTTGTAAATGAATAAATTTACTTTCATTTTGATTTTTCAATTGGGTCTCAAAAAGTAATAGAGTTTTTTTGTTTTTTTTTCCATGCACAGTCTTTTAGAAACATGTATTCCCCCTGAAAAAAAGGGGTCCTTGTCTGACATCATCCCATCAGAAAACCCAAAGGGCCTAAACTCAAGCGGGGGGACCCCAATAATGAAAAGGGTGAGAGTGATCAGAAATACCAAAGATGAGAGGGTTTAGCAAAAGGGGATAATCTATTGAAGATGTTCTAAAACATTTTAAAACCAAATGCAAAAAACCCACATTGGACGGTGATTTTAACCAACTTTCCCCCCCCACACACACACAAGTGTGTAATGCCCTTTCAATCGTGGACCCCCCCCTTTGGGTTAAACCCCTTTGTCCCAACAAACGGGGAAACCCCAAAGTTTTTTCCTTGTCATAGAAAACCCGTGAAACCCTGTCGCCTTTTTTTGTTTTTTGGAAAAGTCCTCGGTTTAAAAAATAAAAAACTAAAAAAAAAAAAAAAAAGGGGAAAAAAAAAAAAAAAAAAACAAAAAACAACCAACCAAAAAAAAAAAAAAAAAACAAAAAAAAAAATTAAAAAAAAAAAAAATTAAAAAAAAAAAAAATTTTTTTTGTTTAAAAAAAAAAAAAAAAAACAAAAAAAAAAAAAAGGGTTTTTTTTCTCATATCAAGCGGCCAAAAATCCCGGGTTAAAAAGGGTGGGGGGGGGAAATTATTCTACTATTTGTGGAATAAACGTATGTGTTTTAATGCCCAAGGCAGATCCAAAGTGCAGTAAAGGGATCTGATACCCCATCAACACACCCCATGTAAAACCGGGAACAGCGTTAAACCCCTAACCTGTTGAACTTTTACACCCATTTTTTCCTACCCATCTCAGAAAGGGGGTTGAATTTAAAAAATTTTTAAATGGTTAACAAGTGTAAACCCCAATGCATATCTAAACAAGTAAAAGGATAAACATGTTTGACCTCACTAAATATTAAACAATTAAAAAATGAATTGTTTGTGATCCCCCCACAATCACAGTTTAAAAAATAAAGGTTTTTTTATACCCAATTTTAAATTTGTGGCATGATAACCCCTATTGGAAATTTTTAAAACAGTGTAAGTTTTTCCATCTTGGGGTACGCTTAGATTGAGAGGGAAATTTCACATTTTTGTGCTCAACAATAATTTTCCCAAACCCAAAAATAAGATTAATTTATTTGATCTCAAAAATTTTTTTCCAACATTTATGAGCCTTGTATTTCTCTAGCCCTTAGATTTGAAAAAGAGGAAAATATATATCACATTTTTTTAACATTAGGTCTTCTCCCCCCCCCCCTCTCTTTTTTCCACCCTTTTTTTTGTTTTTCTTTACATAAGTATCACCCCTTTGGCCCTTTTTGGGTTCAAACTCTTTTAATAACCTCATTGGGAAGAACCCTCATCTGTGGCATTTCTCAAACCATTTCCAAGGGGATTTGGTTTTTCTTTGTTTTGGGTCAGTGATAAACATCAACTGATAATGCCCCTTCTTGAAATCCCCCCAAACCCTAGCCCCTTTTTTGGGGCCTTGCCCTTGTTTTGGGGCTTAACTCTCCCCCCCCCCCCCCGCAAAATGAAATCATTTTTAGATGGTCTTTTTTTTCACCTTGACATCCCGTAAGCAATTTCGACTGACAGTCATTTTTTTTTTAACCCCCTCAAAAAAGGGCCCCTTTACTAAAAATTTTGCATTTTACCTCGTTTTCCCAAATTAAAAATTTTGGGTTTTTTCATGTATTTTTGCAATTTAAAAACCTTAAACGACATTCTTAATTTTTGGAAAATGCCAGGGTGAGACTAAAAAGTACATTGACGTTTTCCTCCATTCCCATAAAAAAACCAACAAAGTTAAAAAAAAATTCGACAAACAGCAACTCTGGGGGGAATATTTTTACCCTTTTTTTGAAAGCACACAATAGTTTTTTTTTCAACATCTGTTGATTTTTTTTTTTATCTCGCAAAAATAGTGCAGTACTTCCTTTCTGTTGGGCCTGTGGAGGCACTACTTCATTCAACCTCCATCAGCTCCTTTGTTTTTTTCACTTTTTTTCCTATAAATCTGTTAAAAATTTTAAAGGCCCATTAGAAAAGGGTTTTTTATTTTCAAAACTTTTCCCCTTTCTAAAAGTTTTGTTAGAATGTTGGGGCCCACTATTTGGGCATTAAACCCCTCCAACAGCCCCTTTTAAATTTTTTTCATTTTTCTTTCTAAAAAACCCTTTTAGAATATTGAGGCACTAAAACCAATTTTAAAATTTTAAATTTTCAAATCATCCATGCAAGGAAAGGGACATTGCTAACAATTCCCCTTGATGTCTTATGGCCCAAAGTCCTCTAGCATGAAAGGCTGTCCCCAAAAACTAAATAAAAAATATTAAACACCCAAAAACACAAATACTAAATTTTTGAAAACGGGTCATTTTTAAAGAGTGTTAACATTTTTTTTGGGAATAGGATGTATTTTCCCAAAATTTGAACCGGCGGGAATAAAAATCCCTTTAATTTTTTTGGCCTCGGGAACTAGTTTGCCCAACTTTCAAACCTCGGGACCTTATTGACTGCCCACTCTCAAACCATGCCCAATGTACTTATTTTAATACTTATTTAATAAGGGTTTTACCCCTCAGGGTTAAAAATGGTTTTTCTCATCAAATGTTATTCAGTCAAACCCTGTGTTTCCTGAAATGAATTTGGAATTTACAAAGAGTTATCCCAAAAGGCTATTTGAAAATTTTAGAGATCCCAATTTAGTTAACAAATTACGAATTGAATTGCTGTTCAAAATATTGTTGAAAAACAGATGCTTTTTTCTCTTCCGGGAAAGGAAACCCGGAATTGGTTTTTTACACGGGTAATAAAGGATAATGGTTTTTAGACCGAAGCGGGATCTCATTTTATAGCCCAACGGTCAGTTTATTTTTGAAAAAGGGTTAAAGTGTTTTATTTACAATTATGAATATATTTAAGCCAAAATTTTCAAAGTCAGTTTGGATTTGGGACTTTTATGGGCCCAAAGGGTAAACACACACAAACCCATTACCCACCCTAATTACAATTTGAAAATTTTTAAAAAAAGGGGGCCCTATACTTTATTTTTTTTCCTTTCGCTCTGTAACTTAACATAAAAGGGGAAAGGCCTAGCCCTTAGGCCTATACTTTAAATATACAAATATATATTTTTGGGATTGTCAACCCCAAAATCAAATAAAACTGCTTCAGTTTTTAAATAAGACTAAAAAAAAAAACAGTCTTGACTTCAAAAAAAATGCCATTTAGACAAACTAGTCAAAAATGGGGGTTCAATGAGTTTTGTATTATTTTGACAAAACAACATGTACAGTGAGAGTTCACCCATTAGTTTGCTGTTTTAACTCTAAACCCTGGGAAGGATCTTTAGATTCAGTAAACCTTTTACTTTTCCCCCTCATGGGAGGTGCCCTTAAAACTGGGGAAGAATTTGCCCCCCCCTTACAAGAACACGGGCATCAAGCCTGAAACCGGGGAAAATAAAAACCTCATTTTTTCCCACAAAAATTAAACTTGCCATTAAAGCACAGATAAGTTTTTTGTGATGACATTCTAATATCAGTTTTAAAAAATTCCCCTTTTTTGGGTAAACTTCAGCCCTTAAAATTTCTGAAAAAAAAGTGTAAAAAAAAAGAGCACCATTTAGGTAGAAGTGCCGGTTGATATAATATGCTCCTGTCATGCTTTCTTTTTTGACCTGTTGGCCATGGGACAGGGTTCCAAATAAAAACACACAAAATCTTTGGGCAATCAAGTAAAAAAATTCAAAAGCGGATTTGCAGAAAAAATTTAAAGGGTTTTGGATAAGCAGTTTGGGTAAATTTTATTCATAAATTCCCCCAAAATGCATCAATCTTGATCTCAGTTGTTGATATTTAAAGTATGGTATTTTTTAACCAAAAAGTGTAAGTTTTCTGCAAAAGATTTTTTTGGGGGGAAATTTAAAAAATTTTTAGTAAAAACAAATGTTAAAAAATAAGGGAAAAAAAGGGAACTTCAATTTTTTAAACTTTTTTTTGGGGTTTAAAAAGGGGGCCCCGTACCCTATTGGTAAATCAAAAAAAAAAAAAAGGTTAAACTTTTTCCCCACACATAACAAACATGATTTGGTTTTTAAATTTTTTTTAAAATTTAAAAAAAAAAAATTTTTTTTCCCCCAGTATTATCTTTTTCGAAAAATTTAAATTAAAAAAATTTTTTTTTTTATCACGGGTGAAAAAAACCAATGTTTGAAAAAACAAAAAAACACAAAAAAAAAATTTTTTCCCAACAAATTTTCTTGTGACCTCGATGCCCAATTGAGAAAAAATTTTCCCCCGGGTTTGTTTGTCCCCTTGCAAATTTAAAAAAAACACACAATTTGGACACTGTTTTTGAGCGTTCCCAAAAAAGGAAAAAACCCCTTTTAAAAAAAACCTTTAATGCAATTTTTAAAAAGGGGGTTTTTTTAAAAATTTTTAGTTTTTCCCAAAAAAAACAGAAAAACCATATTTTTGTAAAAAAATTTTGAAACCTTGAAAATTTGGGGTATTTCCCACATAAGAAAAAAAATGAGCACTTAAGAATCTTAAATTTTACTTCTTGATGTGTGTTTTTTTATACATAAATCAAGATTAAAAAAATGAGCTATCAAGAAATTTATTAAACTGTTATTGAGCGTTGTCATGAAAAAAGGAATCATCCAGCCCTTTCCCAGAAAAAAGAGTTATTAAAAAAATTTGGGGGGAAAGGGAAAAACTTCAATGTTTTTTTAACAAATCTTGGCAACACAAACTTTTTGTTAGCAAAAGGGGTAATTTTTCTTTTAAAAAAATTTTTTTTTTCCTTTGGATTTTAAAAAAACGGGGGAAAAAAAACCCCTTTTTAAAATCAACAACCCTTTTTAAGCCAACCCCCTTTTCAAAAAATTTAAACCCCCTTTTAAACCCAAACAAAAAATTTTGGGGTTTTTAAAACAAATCATAACAGGGAGAAAAATGTTTGGGGTACAACACATTTTTTTTTGATGTGAAAAAAACATGGGGATACTTTTTTTAAATTTTAAGGGGGAAAAATGAAAGGGGGGCAAGAAAAATTTTTTTTTTTTTTCCCCTTTCCCGGGGTGAGGGTTTTTAAAAATTTTTTTAACGGAAAGAGAATAAGGGAGGGGCAGAAACCCGGGTTTTTGGGGGATTTTTGGGGCGATGGCTTCAAAAAAAGGGCCCAAACCCCCCTGATTTCCCAAAATAGCCCAAAAAAAAAAAAAGGGAAAAATAAAAGGGAGTGGCAAAACTGGACGGGGGTTTTTTGGGGGCGGGCTACCAAAAAAAGGGCCCCCAAAACCCCTTTTGACTGCAAATAGTCAAAAAAAAAAAAAGGGAAAAAAAAAGGGGGGGGGGTTTTCATAACCCCCCTTTGGGAAATTTTTGGGTGGGGGGGGGTTTTTCCAGAAAAAAGGGGCCCAAACCCCCTGCCCCCCCAATAGAAAAAAATAAAAAGAAGATATAGGAGAGGTCAGCCCCGGGGCCCTTGGTTTCCCCTTTGGGGAAAAATTGGCTTAAAAAAAGGGGTTTTCCCAAACCCCTAAACTGAAAATGGGTCAAAAAGGAAAAAAGGGAGAAAAAGGAGGGTTCAGAAAGGGGGCCTTGGATTCTTGTGGTGAGGGCTTTAAAAGAATAAGGGCCCCCCAACCCCTTACGAAAAAAAAAAAATTAAAAAGAAATATGAGGATTTTTCAGAAACGGGAAACTTTTTTTTCTTTAAACGAGGGCAGGGGGGAAAAATTTTTTGGTCTGACAGCTTTACTCTACGCCCAAAACCCCCATAGGCTCATCCCCCCCAAAAAACCCCCCCAAAAAAGGCCCCAAACTGTTTGATAAAAAAATTCCCCGGGAAAAATGTTTGAAAAAACAAATATTTTGAAAAAAAGGTTTTTCACAAAAAAATTTTTCCCAAAGGGGAAATTTTTAAAACCAAAGGGAAAAAATATAGTTTTTATTAAAAAAGGGGGGGGGCAGGGGGAACGGGAAAATGCACACAATACTCCGTTTATTTAAAAAAATTTTTCAAAAAAGGGGGGGGGGGGGGAAAAAAAAAGGGTGTATTTTTTCAGGGCATAATGGGTTTGGGCCAATTTAAAAAAATTTTTAGTATTTTAAAAAACAAAACTTTTTTTCCCCACTGAAACTGAACATGCCATAAAAAGTCATAACAATTAGTTTAAGTTTTTTTAAGTAAAACTTTTTATAAAATTTCCCAATTTTTTGGGAAATTTAAATTTTTTTTACCTATCAGCTCCTATTTTAATGTTTTTCCCATGCCCCTTCCCTTTTTATTTGAAAAGAAAAAACCCAAATTAAAAAAGTTTAAATTTATGAAACTTTTCCACAACCGGAAAAAAGATAAAAAATTTTAATTTTTCCCTTTGTATAGAATGAAAGAATTTAAAAACCCACACAGTTTTCTTAAAATGTACTTTTAGTGCTACCTGGTCACATCGCCTAGGATTTTAGTAAGGGAAACGCGTAGCGGGAGCAAATTTCAGGACCGGACACCCCCTGCCCACGGGGATTTTCCCGGGTCCATTTTCCCCTTTGGGTTTGGTTTCTACCTGGATGGCCCCCTAAAAGTACCCGGGGGTTAAGGGTTGTTTTGCGGTACTACATGTAATAACTCAGCGGGTCCAAATTTTTGAGCTTTTTGAAAGAAGGAAATGATGAACAACCTTCAAACGGCAGATAAACATTTAAAAAACAAGGGTAAATGGGAGGCACCCAGAGACATGAAAAAAAGAAAAAAAGTTACCACCATCTGCTTCAACTACCCCAAGATATGCATCCAAATAAGACAGTTTAACATTGCCTTCAGAAAAAGTGAGATTCTGAGGAAGAAATTATCATTTTTATTAAAGGGGAATTGAAAAACCCCGAAATCCCTTTTTAAACAGTTTTTGAGGACATGCTCAAAACCTGGGCCCATGCGGGCAGATGTAAATTACAAGATGCTTTAATCCAAGGGAGGATGAAGGGGGGTTATCCTTTTGCTAATAGCGTATTGATGGCATCAAAATTCCTACAACTGAAAATTTTATAAATTGCGGCTTTTAAAATTGCAAAAAGAAATCAACTAAACCTGTATCAACTAGGGGGAGCCCTAGAAATTTCAAGGAATTGAATCGCTTTCCCTGAAACCCCCAACAAAAACGGTTATCAACAACCATGGGAAAACCCTTTTCAAAATGAAATTTTTCCAAAACCTGTTTTCAAGGAATGTCCCCCACATTCAGCAATATCACCCCGGAACTAGATTTTAATAAAGATGAACTTTTTGCCAACATTTTCATCAAAACAGCAGTTTTTTTCTGTTTCACCCAAATTCAAAATTAAAAAATTAAATTTTTTAATGACGCATGTGACTGGGTTTGGGCTTTTAAAAGTTTATAACAAATGCGCTTTTAAATTCAAAAAAAATATTTTAACATTGGGTTTAGCTGAGCCATAAGATGCGAAAAGGAAATAGTAAGGTTTGGGGGGCATAAGAGATTCCAATTTGTGTAGCCCAAAAGGTTAATGGTACATGCAACTAGAGGGATGATTGGATAGGGCATAAACCCAATTAGAAAAAATCATCAAACCCATTTTTTTTACTGCAAATAGCCCTCTCCCCAAATTCTTGTCTTCCCAACACCAGGGGGGAAATTTGGGGCCCCCCTTTTCGCTGGGTACTATGCCCCCCTGCGAACCACGGGTTGGCGGGGTCTAGCCCCCTTTAAAATTTGGGCTGACCACGACGGGGGGGTACGCACGTGTTTTGGGGTCAAACCATGATTTGATTTTTTGGGCCATTTTTGCATTAAAACAGAGTTTTGTTTCAAAAATAATATCTACAACTTTTTAAAATTTGAAAAAACCAAAAAATGTTGGTTTTTCTTGACCTATCTTTTTAAACACAACAAAAAAAGCATAAATCCCTTTTAAACCCTCTAAAAAACAACCATTACCATTGCCTTTAAAAAGGGTTGAATGAAATACTATTGAAAAAGTATATCCTCGGGGTACAGTAATTATTAAAAGTGAGAACATTAATTTTTTTCCAAACCCCCCCCCTTTTTTGTTTAAATTAAATTTTCCCCCAAAAAAAAAAAAAAAAAAAATTTTTAAAAAAAAGGGGGGAATTTTTTTTTTGGGGAAAATTTTGGGCCCAACCAAGGGTTAATTTAAAAACCTTGGGTTTTAAAAAAAAAAAAATTTTAATTTGGGGGCCTAATGGGAAAAATTTTTTGGGAAAAAAAAAAAATTATTTAAAAAAACCCTTTTTTTTTAAAAAATAATTTTTTTGGGGTTTTTTTCCCCCCAAAAAGGGGGGGGGGGGGTGGGGGGGGTTTTTCTTTTTGGGAAAAAAAACCCCCCAAAAAAAATTTTTTTTTTTTTTAAACCCCCCGGGGGGGGGGGTTTTGTTTAAAAATTTTTTTTTGGGGGGTTTTTTTATTTGGGGGGCCCCTTTTTTTTTAAAATTTTTTTTGGGGGGGCGGGCCAAACCCCGGGGAAAAAAAAATTTAAAAATTTTTCCCCCAAAAAAAAAAAAATTAAAATTTTAAAAATTTTTTGGGGGAAAAAAAAACCTTTTAAAATTTTAAAATAATTTTTTTTAAAAAAAAATTTTTTAAGGGGGAAACCCCCTTTTTTTTAGGGGGAAAAAAACCCCTTTTTTTGGGGGAGGAAAAAAATTTTTTTTAAAAAAAAAAATTTTTTTAAAAAAAATTTTAAAAAAAATTTTTTTTTTAAAAAATTTTTTTTCCCAAAAAAAAGGGGGGGGGGGGGGAAAAAAGGGGGAATTTTTGGTTTCCCCAAAAAAAAGGGTAAAAAAACCCCCCAAAAAAAAAGGGGGGGGCCCAAAAAAACCCCAAAAAAAACCCCCCCCTTTTTTTTTTTTGGGGCCCCCCCCCCCCCGGGTTTTAATTTTTTAATCCCAAAGGAAAAAAAAAAAAAAATTAAATTTTTTGGAAAAAAAAAAAAGAAAATTTTTTTAATTAAAAAAATTTTTTGGTTAAATTTTTTCCTTTAAAAAGGTTTTTTTTTAAAAAAAATAAAAAAAAATTTTTTTTGGGTTTTTAAAAATTTTTTTAAAAAAAAACCCCCTCCCGGGTTTTTTCTTCCAAAATTTTAAAAAAAGGGGGGGTTTTTGGGGCCCCTTTTTTTTTTTAAAAAATTTTTTCCCCCCCAAAAAATTTCCCCAAAAAAAAAAAAAAATTTCAAAAAATTTTTCCCCCCTTTAAACCCTTTTTCCCCCAGGGGAAAAAATTTTAAAAAAAACCCGGGCCCCCAAATGCCCTAAAAAAACCCCCCCCCCAAAAAAAATTTTTGAAAAAAAAAAAAAAAAACCCTTTTTTAAAAAAAAATTCCCCCCCAAAAAAAAATTTTTTAAAAAAAAAATTTTTTTAAAAAATTTTTTTTTTTTTTTTTTAAAAAAAAAAGGGGGGGGGGGAAA
>CM063252.1:15753451-15830951 GCA_032158295.1 Pycnopodia helianthoides | reverse complement strand
AAAAATTTTTTTTCCCCCCCAAAAAAAAACCCCCCCCCCTTTTTTTTAAAAAATTTAAAAAAATTTTTTTTTTTTAAAATTTTTTTTAAAAATAATAAAAGGTTTCCCAAAAAAAAAGGTTTTTTTTCCCTTTTTTAAAATTTTTTTTTTTTAAAAAAAATTTTTTTTTGGTTTTTTTTTCTTTTGTTTCCCACAAAAAATTTTTTTTGGGGTTTAATTTTTAAAAAAAGGGGAATTTTTAAAAAAATTTTTAAAAAGGGGTTTTGGGGAAAACCCAAAAATTTTTAAAAAAAAAAATTTAAAAAACCCCCCCCCCCCCCCCCCCAAAAATTTGGAAAACCCTTTTTTTTTAAATTTTTTAAAAAAAAAACCCAAAAAAAATTTTAAAAAAAAGAAAAAAGGGTTTTTCCCAAAATTCCCAAAATTTTTATTTTTTAAAAAAGGGGTTTTTTTTGGTTTAAAAAAAATCCCTTTTTTTTAAATTTTTAAAAAACCCCCCTTTTTTTAAAATTTTTTTTAAAAAAAAAAAAAAAATTTAACCTTTAAAAAAAAAAAAAGGGGGAAAAAAAGGGTTTTGGGGGTTTTTTTAAACCAAAAATTTTTCCAAAAAAACCTTTTAAAATTTTTTAAAATTTAAAAAAATTTTTTCCCCCTTTAAAAAATTTTTTTTTTTTTTAAAAAGGTTAAAATTTAAACCAAATTTTTTTTTTACAAATTTAAAAAAATTTTTTTTTTTAAAAAAAATTTTTTTAAAAAAAAAAAAAAATTTTTTTTGGGGGGTTTTTTTTAAAATTTTTTTCCCCCCCCCCCTTTTTTTTAAAAAAAAAAACCAGGGAACCAAAAATTTTTTAAAAAAATTTAAAAAAATTCAAAAAAAAAAAAAAAAAATGGGGAAAACCCTCCCTTATTAGTACTGAAGCAGTTGATTTGATTTTGTGTTGACAATCAAGAATATATATTTGTATATCAAAGTATAGGCCTAAGGTCTAGGCCTTTACCTATTCATGTTAAGTTACAGAGCGAATGGAAAACATAATGTATAGCTTTTCAAAAATTGTCATAATTGTACATTAGACTGGGTATCATGGGTTTGTGTGTGTTTACTTGACCACCATAAGAGTCCAAGTCCAATCTGACTTTGAAGTTTTGGCTTAAATATATTCATAATTGTAAATAATCACATCAACCCTTCTTCCATAATAACTGACTGTTTGTCTATAATATGAGATCAGCTTCGAGTCTAAGACCATTATCCTTGATTACTGTGTAAAATCCAATTCCGTTTCCTTGCCAGAGAAGAGAAATAGCATCTGTTTACAACAATATTTTGAACAGCACTTCAATTCGTAATTCGTTAACTAAGTTGATGATCTCTAAAATTTTCACCTAGCCTTTAGCATAACTCTTTGTAAATTCCAAATATCATTACAGGAACACAGTTAGACTGAATAATCATTTGATGAGACAACACATTTACACCATGAGTGTAAAACATTATTAAATAAAGTATTAAGATAAGTACATGACATGGTTTGAGAGTGGGCAGTCCATATAAGCTCCCGAGGTATTGAAAGTTGACAAACTAGTTCCCGAGGCAAAGTTAAAGTATTTTTATCTCAGCCGGTTCATTTCTGAAGCATACATCCTATCCCAAAGAAAATGTTAACACTCTTATTAAATGACTGTTTCAGTTTCAGTATTTGTGTTTTGGATGTCAATATTTGTATTTAGTTTTTGCTGACAGCCTTTCATGACCTAGACGGACTGGTACCATAAGACATCAAGGAGCAATTGTTAGCAATGCCATATCCTAGCATGGATGATTATGAACTCAAAATTAAACAGGTTGCTAGTGCCTCAATATTCTAACAGATTTATTAGAAAGAAAGTGAAAAAATAAAGGAGCTGTTGGAGGTTGAATGCAAAGTAGTGCCTCAACATTCTAACAGACTTATAAGAAAGGAAGAGTAGAAAATAAACACATTGCTAATGCCTCAACATTCTAACAGATTTATAGGAAAGAAAGTGAAAAAACAAAGGAGCTGATGGAGGTTGAATGCAAAGTAGTGCCTCCACAGCCTAACAGAAGGAAGTACTAGCACTATTTCTGCAGAGATAAAAACACTAATCAACAGATGTTGAACTGAACTATTGTGTGCTTACAAAAGAGGGTAAAAATATTCCCCACAGAGTTGCTGTTTGTCGATCTCTTAACTTTGTTGGTTTTGATGGGAATGGAGGAAAACGTCAATGTACTATCTAGTCTCACATGGCATTTTCCAAACATTAAGAATGTGCAGTCTACAGTTGTTTCTAAATTGCAACATACATGTAACAACAAATTTGTAATTGGAAGACGAGGTCAAGTGCAAGTTTTTAGTAGGGCCATTTTTTGAGATTAAAAAAGTATGACTGTCAGTCAGATTGCTTACTGCATGTCAAGGTGAAAATGACCATCTAAAAATGATGCATTTTGCTGGGGGAGGGGGGCAGAGTTAACGCCAAAGCAAGACAAGGCCCACTAAGAAGGACTAGAGGTTGGTGGATTTCAAGAAGGACATTATCAGTTGATGTTTATCACTGACCAAAGCAAAGAAAACCAACTCACTTGGAAGTGGTCTGAGAAATGCCACAGATGAGGTTATTCCAACTGAGGTTATAAGAGATGTTTGAACCAAGAAGACCAAGGTGTGATACTTCATGTAAAGAAAACATAAACAGATGGAAGAGAGAGAGAGAAGACCTAATGTTAACAAATGTGATATATATTACCTCATTTGTCAGTCTAAGTCTAGAGAAATACAAGGCTCATAAATGTCTGGAAATAATGTTGATGATCAATATAAATTAATCTTATTTTGGTTGGAATATTATTGTGAGCACAACATGTGAATACATCCTCAATCTAAGCAGTACCTCAAGATGGAAATCTTACACTGTTTTAAAATTGCCAACTAGTGTTATCATGCCACATTAAAGTGATATCAAAAGCCATTATTTTCAAACTGTGATTGTGGAGATCACAATCAATTCATTTGAATTGTTTAATATTCAGTGAGGTCAAACATGTTTATCCTTGTACTTGTTTAGATATGCATTGGTTTACACTTGTTCAACCATTTCACACATCTTAACTTCACCCCTTACTGAGATGATAGAAAGCTGAGTGTAATGTATCAACAGGTTATGGTCTCAACGCTGTTACACTGGTTCACACTGCATGCTGTTATGAGTATCAGATCCCTTTACTGCACTTTGGATCTGCCTTGACATTAAACACACATACGTTTATTCCACACTAGTAGAATCATTCCCCACCCCACTTTTCAACAGGGATTTAGGCTGCTTGATATGAGACTTATTCTTAAACATTTTCTAATAATCTGTGTGTGTGTTTGTACTTGTAGTGACATTCAAACCGAGGACTTACAACAAAAGGGACGACAGGTACACGATTGCTATGACAAAGGAAAACAATGGAGTCCACGTTTGTTGGGACAAAGAGTTGAACAAAGGAGGGTCCACGATTGAAGGTCATTACACACTTGTGTGTGTGTGGGGGGAATGTTGGTAAACTCACCTGTCCAATGTGGGTTTCTGCATTTGGTTCAACTGTGTAGCACATCTTCAATAGATTATCCCTTTAGCTAACCATCTCATCATCTGGTATTTCTGATCACTCTCACTTGCTCATTATTGAGTCACCCGCTTGAGCTGACGTCCTTGGTATGTCTGATGCATGATGTCAGACAAGACTGACCCTTTCTTTCAGGGCAATACATGTTTCTAAAAGCACTGTGCATGGAAAGAAACAAATACTCTATTACTTTTTGAGACCCCAATTGAAACTCAAGATGAAAGTAAATATATTCACCTGACAAAACCTTAAAAGTCAGCTTTACACCATGTTGCATATGCTTTGTTTATGTTCCTTTTTGCAAAGAGTGTACACATTGTACTAAACCTTCTTATTCTCATTTAATTTAAGTTTCTGATATTACCCGTCATGATCTCTGTTTTTCTCAACGGTATCCTGACCTTAATTTCCAACATAAGGCCAGTGAAAGATCAATTTGTTTTTTGTGGATTCGAACTCTGACTTGGTCTCAAACCACTGTGTCTCAGACTTGGACTTGGACTTGATGTAAATAACATTGCTGGACTAATGGAGGCTGGTCTTGGACTCAAGTTAATTTTTTGTGTAAACTTGTGGACTTTGACTCAAATGCCTGTGTCTTGGACTTGGACTCCACACTTGGTCTTAGAGTGACTAGGCTCGAGACCAAGAAATAATGAAAGAAACAATTGTTAAGGTCGATGGCCTTTGCATGGACCCTGTTTGTTTCAACCCGAACTGTCAGGATTAGTGTAATCTAGTTCCATGGTCTTGTTCTGTGATGATGGTTTTTTGTCTAGCTAAGATAGTGCCCTCTTGTTAATTAACCTTCTGAATAGGGTTTTGCGCATATGTTATGTAGTTAATGATGATGTGATTACTGAGATATTAAATTTTGATTTATGAAATATCAACTTACTCTCTGGTCTCGACCCCAAGTTAAGGTCAAATGAGGTCACACTTTGTTCAAGGTTCACAGGGTGCATATGCCTTGAATGTAGCCATTTTGGTTTTCATGTATGAATTTTTGAAATATTTAACACTGATTTAATGTTGTGACATCATCGATGAGGTCATCATCCCGACAAACATGCGGTATCATCCACACATTAATATCTAAGTAAGTTTCAAGTCTGAACCTTGTTTGTTTGATGAGATATACACTTTTTGAAATATTAAACTTCAACTTCTGGTTTTGACCTGAACATTACGACCTTAACATTTCAGGCAACAACAACACACATAAACCACACATGATGGAGAAGCTTTGTACAGATCCCAAAGAAAATGAAATAAAGTACTTGCCCAAAGAACAATAACATCATGTTTGAAATGTTTGAAAAGTTGAAAAATATGATCCCTGAAGCATAAACTTACCAATAGCAAAATGCATTCAGATGATGGCTGATTAGATCTTAGCAACCTTGGGCTGCATCTGATTGCTCTTCAACTTCTTCTCCCATTCTCACATCTTACATCAAGAGTCCAGTAATGTAGCATGGAATCCAAACTCCTTGGAGTTGACCAGTAGTCTAGCTGCAAGATCCCTATCTTTGTGAGCCCAGGCTACTGCGAGGGCAGAAGCTTTGGAACCTGAAGTACAGTAAGTGGAAGTGAGAGTCTTAAAGACAATCTTGGGTGTTTTACCTTCATGTATACACTAGCTAGACAAATTGCTAATTTTGTGCTCAAAGTTCATGTGTTTGTTATGATTATGATTGCAGAGACTGTCTTGCAGTAACGCCATGTAACAAAACAAACTCTCTGATGTACTGTTGTGGTAGTTCGCGCGGAGTATAACCAATCTAGTCTGCTCTGATCCTTTAAGACAACAAATTAAACTTAATCAAAACAGCAGTGCACAACTTAACATATGAAAGCGATGATATCATTTGCAAGGAACGTACAATACACTGTAGGAGAATAGTCTTACCTTATCCAATCTCCATTCCTATCCTCTATAGAACCAGTAGAGTAGCCACACGGGAAGTTGGTAGATTCAAGTCACCAGGTGATTGAGGGTACCGCAATCTGTTTCTGTCTCTTGATTCTGCTTTGTCTTGATATTTGTGTTTCTGCAGACAGCATTGGTTGGATCTGCTGACCTCTTAACTTCCAACTCTGACCTCATCGACTCCTCCTTGACCTCCATGTCAGCATTGTAAAAGTGTCTTGTTATCTATTCACTAATAAAACAAAACAAACATTTAATTCATGGGTGAGGCTCATTCCTCAAATTTACATATAAAAAACTCTGTCGCCTTAGCTGTTCACTGAAACCTTTGCGGCCATAACACCGGAAACGCACCATGTGTAGTACACCTCACGCTACATTTGCCATTACATTTTGTGATTTGGTTCACATTTCACACTGTCTCGGTCTGGATTTTAATGTACTAATATTCCTCTTTAGTGTAAACTAAAATTCAGCAATAATATTATCCGAGAAGACATTGTAAATTATGTCCGAAAAGATCTTTAAACTGTTGTTTTTTCTACTTTTTTGCCTTTCACGCACGTCTCACACAAAAGATGATTTTTGTGGAGTTGGTTCCCCCAAATCAACAGCGCAAACAAACCAACAGCCCCTCTAAACTGTCTCGACCGCAGCTAGATCCGGTATAAGATTCTGCAGATGTTCATATAAAATCCATTTTGATTGGTCTAGAGGAAAGTTTTGTAAATTTTGAAACCAATTGAAAGGCCCGTTTCTTTCCAGAATGCATTTTGGCATGGGTCAATGACTCGATCAATCGCGTGTGTTTTGTGCATACCCAGGCATGTCTCTACACCAGCACCATGCTACTTTCATAGGGGTTGTCTTCAATTGCTTTCATCAAAAGATTACTTTACCTGTTTAATTATTATGGAATTGTACAGATAAGTTTGACTGCCATTATATAGTGTCTTTTCGATTTAGTAACTCGTTTTTGTTGTGAGAAAACAAGGACTTCTGAGACAACTTCTGAGACAAATTTGGCAGAATCTCTGATACTCTGCATGCACCAGTAGTGATGGACGCTGCCAAACAATCAGAAGGGGGTGTTCTTACTGCAGCATACAAAAGAAAGCTCATGAAGTTTAACATTATGAACGATTATCAGTAAGATAGGTGGCAAAGTAGTAATATTCCTATAATTTATACAACTGAGGAAACAGCTGACTTAATAATGTTACAACAGGAAGCAACCCATTAAATAAAATAAAGCAACTGTTCTAACTTTCAAGCCATTTAAAATAATGAATTAAATGTTTGATTGATACTTTCTTTAATAAAAACAAAAATACTACAACAAAAATATGCAGGCCATGTCACCACCCCCATTTGTACACAATGGTAAAATCTGCAAAGTGGTTACATTCAAGGAGCGACCCGTTCACTGCACAGTGTCAGGTACAGTGCTGTGTAAATCCACGAAGGTACTGAGGCTGGCATGTTTTCTGCTCATTCAGGCCGAAAGTTTTTAATAGTTTATGTTCAGAAGAATTTTATTCCAGAGACGAGAAACAGCCAGGGGTTCTAAGGAAATTACAAACTTGTAAGAAAGGTTTGGTGGAATTTGTAGGCATCTCAAATTTTACGTGACACGGGCCTGCGGGTGGAATGGGGGATACCTCACTGCACCAAAGAGATGAAAATGACACTAAAGTCAGAGGTTACAATTTTGCAGCAAAAAAAAAGCAATATTAACTCACTAAATGTTCTTTCTTACTCGTCAGCTGAAGGGTGGGTGGTGTCAAGCTGATTTCAAGCACAATCTTCACTTGATGAGAGCGTAAAGTGTCCAAAATGAATTAAAAATGGTGAGGGTTTACTTTGACATAAGAGGGCGCTATAGATGGTAATTTAAAGTTTAGCGCCTTAGGGGGAAAACAGCTGAGAACCGAATCTCATTCTGCTAGAAATATGCCAGCCTCAATTCGGTTAACATTGACCCGAGTGAAGGGGAAAAAAGATGGCGGCACCACGATACAGGTTTACTTTCTTTATGAATGGTTTTTTAATGACACATTGATTCACAACAAACAAACAAACTAAACTAAATCTACCATGCAAAATGTTTTGGACGCAATGTCACTACGTAAAAAATGACAACGATATAAATATAGGAAGCTTGCTACTGATTCGTATTTGTAGTGACACGTTTAACACGTACAGGTATCGTTAAAGGTACACACTGGCTTACTGTTTTACCTAATTTAGTGATCAGGAATCACAGAAAATAATTTTTAGCTGGTTGTTGTAAAAACAAAATCAAAAAAATATCACGTAGTTAACGAAAAATTTGAAGAAAAAAGTATTACGCTTATGTATTAATTGTAACATGGGCGAGGCATGAGGACTCAGTCTTCATATCCATCAAGCAAGTGTAATTCAAAAACCGACATAAAGTCTAGTCCGATCCACACCAACTTGTATTAGTCTTCGTTTTTGTTTGTACCACACACTTACTGCATGGTCAAGGGATCAGGGGAGGCACCCTTCCTTATGCCTGAAAACAACAGCCAGCGTGTGGTATGAAGCAAAAAAATCGCGTCCAGCCGTGTTAACGTGGCACTAACTAGAGTTACAGACTAAAACCCTCGTTAAAAAAACGTGATTAATGGTATGGCTCCCTACCCCTCCCACAAGCTCCGAGTTCATCGCCCGGGGGCGTTTTTTTCTCGTACCAAACGGTACACAATAAAGCGTTCTGATTGGTCCGTTTTTGCATTTTAAATGAGGTCAACCAAGGAAAGCGTTATTACTATACACGTACTTTAAAAAGGCCCTTTAGTTAGCGAGTGGTACGAAAAAACAATCACCCCCGGTTTTTTTTTTTAAATGCTCGAAAACGGCAAAATTTGATGGTTTCTTTTAGGAACCGTTCTTCTCCATTCCGGGAACACCTTTGGAGTTTTAGCCTATTTTGTAGCCCAAATAGTGTGTCCCTTTAAATTTATTATTAGTCAATTTTGAAATATGAAAACAAACATGAGCGTGAGGCCGTTGTGTGCTAAAGACATTGGGTAAGACTCATAACACTATTTCTGTTTTATGACATCACCGTTTGATCTACCGCTGGTACTCACTACTTTTTTGACATTGACTTTCTTGGATTTTCTGTTGGTAACCCTGGAATTTTTTTTCTAGAACGTTAAATTTATTACATTTTTTATTCCACTGCGAGCTGGCGATCCACATCATTAGTGCAGAAGGGGAGATCGAGAAGGTGTTTCAAAACGCCATTGTGAGGTTAGAGTTTGTGGGATGATAGGCCTACATGTACCAGTATAATATTTGGGTTTGATTCTTTATTTAAAGATGTATCTTAGAATAAAGGTTTGTATCACTTCATGTTTATGCTCGAAGATAATAATTAGAATGCAACACCCCTCACGTCATGGAATGGTCCAAATCGTTCACCAAACCTTGGGCAAGAGCTACATCATTTACGTCGCAGTTTGCATGCGAAGTAGCAGGTGAATCAAGATTGCATCTGAGAACAAACTCAAACATACCAGTTAAGTAAACATTTGAATCTACAACCAAAGCTGATCTTGACCGCAGATGGGTTAAAAACAGACATGAAAAGTCTTTTACCGTTCACCATTGCGATACTCGCTTTGGTGTTCTACGAGGCAATAGCGACTAAGACTAGTTGCACCATCGGGTCCCATGGAAGCATTTTCCTACTACACCAGCACCACGCACTGATCGGTCACTCGTTCCTGAATCAATCAGGGACAGTTCGGATCAAGTGTATGATACTTTGCTTGAGGCACAGTCGCTGTTTGTCAGTCAATCACAATGACATCAGTGGCGTATGTCAGCTCAACGACGCCAGTAAAGAAGATTTTCCTGATAGCTTTAAGCAAGATGACGGCTTTTCCTACTTCGGTGGTTCATCACATAACGCAAAATCACTCACTAAAGAATCGACGATGACAACCAAGACAGAGCAAGAAACATCTCTAGCCAAGACAACAACGACCAAAAGGGTAAGGTTCCCCCAAAACGTTTGCTCAAGATTTTTGTAAATTCATTTCACTAATATCGCAGAAAACTCTAAATATTTACAATGTTTGCTTTTCAATGTTTCCTTGAGAGTACTTCATCAAATATTTGTAGACAATGGGTCATTAGAACAATGTATAATTTCGTCATTTGATAAAAGGCAATGCAGCCGTTAGCAACAGTTAAGCAATATTACTTTAAGGGAACAATCTTAAAAGCTGCTTTCATAATCGAAAAAAATAATACTTTGTTCTAAATTTACGCCATTCACAAACTGGTCTCGAAGTCATGAGTTTGGTATCCGTTTACATCAAGGTTCATACCAACCTCATTCCCAGTGTTGTACGATCTCACTGCGTCATGTCATTTTTTCTTTCCCAGAATGCTTTGCGCGAACGTTAGTGACGAGATGTATCTAAAAAGCGCGCTGCCCTTAGTAGCGAGGCTAGGGCCGATTTCACAAAGCACTATAAGACATATGAAGATGAGTTACCAATATCACCATAGTGATTTGTATTGTGACATCACACTTTGCTTAGCAACTATGATTGATACACAGCCTAAAGATCAATCTTAGCCCTTAGTGAAATCGGTTTGGTTCATACTTGCTGCGACTGCGCGCACGCACCCGACAATGTTAATTCAAATTTAACGTTCATAATTCATCAAAATATAAAATAATTACGCATTAAATTTGCATTCGCGTGCGGATTCATACTTCAATACTTTGTGTTCATACTTTCGTGCAGTGCAAGAATCTTTTTTTGTATAATTAGTTGATTTGTTCTTGTCTTCCTTCCAATCTTTACCGCACTTCCTTCTCTCGGAACTCTTTCAGACTTGTGTTTAACAGATTTGGATATAGGTGCACGGTTATCATTTTCTCTAATCGGGTACTTGCCGCCATTCATTGACACTGCGTATACGGACACAAAGGCGCAGTACGTTTACGTAATGCGCTTCTATTTACACACTGCGGACTGTGTTGTGTCCGCGCGCTGCGTATGCAGTGAAAACGCAGCGAGTATGAACCGGCCTTTACACCAAAGACTAGACTTGACTCAAGTCCCAATCCCGTGCCATCCCCAGAAAACTATTGTTTTGTGATGCTCTGCATTCCCCAACCTGTTCCGCATTTTTGACGGCGAGTGCACACTGCTATACGGGTTGTTTGCTAGTTGATGGGATATGCTTAGGGGCCTCTCACACGAGAACGGGACTTGAATCAAGTCTAACCAAAGACCGGATCTGGGTTTAGCCTAGCTACCATGGGCAGCGCGCCGTATCGATACCTCTCGTAGCGAGCAAGGCATGCTGGGACAAAATGGCGCGGCGAGATCGATCACCCCTGGGAACGATGTTGGGGTTTCTTGTATTCTAGGGTCAAGACTTCGCTCGTCCCCAGCGCCTTGCCTTAAAACCAAAGGCGCTGGGATGGGTAAACGTATTTTTAACGTTAATGCTCAGTCCCATGCTCAGTCCCATCATGCATCACACTCACACTGCAAGCACTGCACGCATGACGTACTTCCTGAACAAGAATCTGTGCAAGCTGATTAGCCCATCCCAGCGGTACTGGATAGGCCGCTGGGGCCGAGCGAAGGGTCAAGACGTTCTTGCACTAAACGACTATTCCCCCGATAGAGGGCGTGCTTTGGACGCCACAAACCCGTCAGCGTTTTTTTTTTTATACCACACGCTGGCTTTTGTTTGTACGCATAAGGTATGGGCATCTCCCCTGATCCCTTCACTTTTGACCCTGTAGTGAGTGTGTGGTACAAAAAAAAATTGCAACCCGTCACTAAGAACCCGTGAGTAAAAACCAGCGCCCGCTATCGTCTGATGGTTGTTTTCGCATGTAAAAAGTTTAATAGAATTGCGATAGTAGAGTGATATTGAACATCGTCTTGCACCACGACTAGGAGGCTTGACAGTCCGAGAACGTTCCCAATTTCAACTTGTGAAAACAAAAGCAACAGGGCCGTCCCCAAGTATTGCCAAAGAAATGAAAGAAAAAAAGGGAAGTCATTGTTTAAAAAAAGAGCAAATTGATTGAATCAATGTTCCGCAGTTGAAGAGGGTAAGAAAACACCTTTCGACCATTTTGAAACTGACACGACAATAATTATAATTTGTGTAAAAAAAAAAAATTTCCCTTCCCCTTTTTTAATTAAAATTTTTGTAACACACTTGACACTCGTATTAGCAGTCTACTTAGGTACTTTGATGGGAAAAGGTAATATGTAATGGTTGATACCAACAGTGACAATGTACAGTGAACAATGCAGGAGGCCATTTGGGGCTCAGACTAACTCTGAAAACTAATCCTGACAAGATTTGTTTACGAGTTTATGCTTCTACGCAGAAGAGCAAACATGAATATATGTTGGGCTTATACATTGATTTACAAATTTGTTCACGTTTTGTATAATATAGCTCACCACAGATCCTACGGAACTTTCAACACAAACACCACCAACAACTTCAGCAAAAACAGGTAGGAAACGGGGCTGTGTGTGTATAACCATTTACGCGTAGAGCAAGTCAACTTGTTCGTATCTTTATGTGCGTGTACGTAGTGTTGTTTGTACGGAAGTGTATTATAGGACATGGTAAAAAAGCTATTACGCCCGGGCGGATTACTATTTCGTCAGAGCGGATTACTATTCCAACCGGTACTACTATACTCAAATCACCAAAACCAAAGAAAAACACTTTTAACTCCTTTTTTAGAGTTATTATTTACAAAATTGTTCAATAAGTCAATTACAAATTCTACTCCAAAGCACGGATGATTTCAATTCGAAATTCTACTCAAAAGCAGTTACAAATTTAATTCCAAATTCTACTCCTAACCACTCATGAGTCAAAAATCCAAATTCTACTGCAATTCAACAATATTCAATTCCCAACTTTAATCCAAATTTACCGTTTTTAAATTCACTCGCGACTTCACTTCTTAACTAAATGATTCACCGGCTTTGTCAAATCCCGGTGTACAACAACACATACAGCTTTATGTCTTAATTAATATAGCTCTGTTCTGTTGCATCAAATCATGCTCTTGGCCAACTATGCGGCCTTCCGTACTCTCCCTACTGTTACTACAAGTCACATTTGTCCAGTCCTGCCGACTAAACTGTCTGGCCCTTCGACGTAGTGTTTACTGGACGTGCTTCACACTACAGCAATATCGGCTGTTCCTTGGCCATCTTGGCGGTTACTCTTTGCATGGGCGTCAATCCTTGGGGGGCACAGGGGGACACGATTCCCCAACTTTTGGAAGGGTGGCGGGACCAAATCAAATGACCCCCCCCCCCCATTTTTTTTACTCGACGTGAATCTCATGTAGGGCACTATAATGTGATGGCTGAAGGCGATTAACCATGACTTCTGCTGTTTCTACATAAATGGCAAACAGGTGCCCATTTTTGCCGACTAATCCTTTTCCAATCAAAACAAGTACATTGCTAAAAGGCAAATAAAGCATAGTTTCTAAAAAAAAAAAAAAAAAAAAGCTGGGTAAAAAATGTGTTAAAAGCATTTGAAATGTCCTAGATTGCACCAAAGAGCATCCGATGTTAAACAAATATCCCGGGGCCCTAAAGCGGGCCCCAAACCCCTTGCCGTAAAAGCTTCACGTTTGTTCGTTCTTGCAATAACATCCTGGCTATAATGCTTTTTCTATATATAATATTTATAAGGCCACCTTATAAATTGTAAGCCGACCATTTCCCCACTAAAAAAATTACAAAATAAATTTTAAAAGGCAATAAAAGCAATTGTTTAACTGGGTAATACAAATGTGTAAAATGCCTCTAAATTGTCCTAGATTAGACCAGAGAGCACCTATTGTAACAAAAACAAATACAAAATTCCGGGGCCGTAAAGCGGGCCCGGTCCCCACGCCGTAAGGCTTTGCGCTTTGCTTGCTGGTTCGTCTCGTAGAAATTTCCCACACTTCAATACACAGCAAAGGGTATGGCACACGGTAGCATGTTACTTGGACCACCACCCTCTCCAGTCATAACATGATCTCTGAGGCCATTCTGTGGGCCCCTGGACCCCTCACCGTGAGCGCCACGACCCCAATGCCCCCCCCCCCCCCTATTTCAAGACAGATTGACGCACACGACTCTCTGCCATCTTAACAACAGAGTTTGTCATAATAAATATAACACGAAGTATGATTGACTATTTATCATATGGCCCTCCTGAACAAACCTCGAACTAAGATATGGTTTTGAAATAAAGCGAAATAGTGATCCGCCCGGGCCAAACAGTAATCCGCCCGATCGAAATAGTAATCCACCCGGGCCAAAAAGGTAATCCACCCGGGCGGAATAGTTTTTGTTTTTAGTTTTTTGCTTTTTTTTTTCTTTTTTTCTTCCGTATGTTTGGGATGTATTGGCAAACAGGAGTTAAACAACACATGTTGGCAAATATCGTTGTATCCCAAATGTTAATTTCGGAAGCATGTACATTTTACATAATGCTGCCCTTCTAATTCTGTTGTTGAATATTTAGAAAAAGTTACACGTGTCGGTTTCATGTACTTAGTTCTCAGAATGTAACATTTGAGCTACAAAGGCTTTGGATGAAGGCGTTGCAAAAATTGGCAATGTTAGGCTCAAAGTTAGATATGATTTATCTAGATATGAATTTAAAAATTCGAAGCAAGAAACTTTTGGGTACATTAGAAAGGAAAAACAAAGTCACTTGAGCAGATTATACAGACGCCGGCAGTTTCTAGAAATCATTAACTTTATGTCGAATCAGTAAACTTAAAATAAAAAAAATAAATACAACAATCTACCTCAATAGCAATGTGTAGGACATCGTTGGTGAAGACTAGAGTTATAGCCTGTATTGACAAAATCTAAATCTTTTTAACGATCTTTATATTTCATACTCCAGTCGATACTGAAGGTCTAACACTGAACTGCCCCCAAGGTGTGTTCGGCTTAACCAACGACAGCTATGCTCGTACTTCTGTTCAGTGGTGGAATGTATTTGCGTCTGACCAAGATGGATCCAAGCACCCAACCACATGCACTGACGATGACGAAGGGAGGACTGTCGTATCAGCTGACTTCTTCAAAGCGGGTACCACCACAGTCAATTGTACGGCGCAGGATGCTGCTCGTAACCCTGAACAATGTACATTCCTAGTCACTATCACAGGTTTGTAAGAAAATCATTGTTCACTAATTATAAACAAATTCAAAGAGCCCTTTTCTTTCTGGTAGGAAAATCCAACATGTGCATTTGACATTACGGTTCGGACCAAACGCTTTGAATGCGCTTCTATAGGAGGTATTTTAACATGGTTTCTTAACATTTTTGTCACTAACAAAAAATCAAACCAATGGATGAAAAGTTGTAACTTAATGTGACAGTAAGTTAGCAAAGCTTCGTGGTCAGTTATTACTTCACCAAACCATCCAATACGAGCGCGGCATCTGCCATCAATTTCTTGACAAAATGAAAATCGTTAAACCGCGTCCAGAGCAGCGTTAGTGTCTCACGGATACAGCCGTGCCTTAGGAGGAATTTCATATTGCTAATTTTGTTTCAAATCTGTTTCTTTTTGCTATTTTATTATTTTTGAACTAGTTTGCAACATCACTCGCCTCGGTATGGAAAGCGGCGCCATCGCAGACCATCAGATTACTGCAAATGAAGTATTGAACGACGACTACGCAAACTACGGACCAGCACTAGCTAGGTTGAACAGCAATGGTAAGTGTATCTCTTTTCACGAAGAATCCGTGAATAACCGACGAAAATTGGTTTTTATGTTAACGCAAAGTGATAACAATCCACTCGATTCAAACTTTTATCAACTATAAATTTGCTTTGTGAGATAAAATGACAAGTACATCTTTCGTGTCGTCCAATTAGGTGTACTAACATAAGAGCAGTACATGGTTTGTCAACCACCAAGGCAATTTATTCCATAGAATTGAAAACGTATGACCAATAATACTTTCAGTCTGTTTTAGGTTAGGTAAACAGCAGTCAAATATCATGCTTAAAACGAAATGATGTCGTTTCCTATGTTTCATTCCTAGTTATCAGGTACAAGTGTACTACTTCAGTAAAATCTAGTAAAAGCTCAGGATTATTGTTGAGGTCCTTTTGTGATTGTGTTTCTGCTTGTTTAGACTAATTAGTGGTTGGAAGACACCTGAGTGTAAAATGGATGACTTTAACATCAGGAAAATAAACGAAGACAGTCTGTTCTAACAGGTTCCTGGTGTGGGAATAAGATAAAAGATGAAACATGGGTTCAGGTGGATTTCGGCCACACTGTGGACATCTACGGCCTGATCATCCAGGGCCGTTTGAGGAATCCTGTATCAATCGAATACGTCACTCGATTTCGTCGGAGCTATAGCAATGATGGAAACACATGGATGTGGATGAGGGACGCAGACGGGTCAATAAAGGTAATTATAAGATGGTAATTTGTGTGTAATTTACTTATAAAGAAGAAACGCCTAAGTTGTTGTTTATTAGAATTGACTGAGGTTCCCGTTTATCCAGTTCGAGGTGGGAATGTCATGTTCATACATTGGTATACACGTTGAGACCTGCGGCAATCCGAAACAGGATTCCACAGGAGACCTTATCATACTCCCATTAGTTGTTTGTCCAGCAAAAATGCAATCCCCGACATCCAAAACAAAATTAATCCACAATGTTTACCACTGAGAGAATTTATGATACACATGTAGAGGTTGGTTCCCGCTTATCCAGTTCGAGGTGGGAATGTCATGTTCATACATTGGTATACACGTTGAGACCTGCGGCAATCCGAAACAAGATTCCACAGGAGACCTTATCATACTCCCATTTAGTTGTTTGTCCAGCAAAAAATGCAATCCCCGACATCCAAAACAAAATTAATCCACAATGTTTACCACTGAGAGAATTTACGATAAACATGTAGAGGTTGGTCATCAGAGGACTGAGAGGAACATCCACCGTGAGGTAAAACGGGCATATCTCAGTATATGTTACTATAGACCATTTGTTTACAGAGTGGTGACATTATAATGCTATTCCTGACGGGCAAGATGCTACACAGGCTCTAAGGGAAAATTTATATTTTGTGTCATAATTTCACAGCTTTTGAGATGTCCCCCCTTTCTTCATATGAAAAGTTGAGGAAAATCAGACAGTGCAATCTCCCTAAAACATAAGATTTGTTGTATTCTTCCATTGAGCTGTGTACAAAATGTGCCCACCGGAAGTCCAGGCTCTGTGGCTCATTTGTAAACATGTGATGTCACAGGACACATCGTCTATATCTACGAGTATGTCATGTTGCTCGACCGGATGTCACCTCCTGACACACCCCATAACCCCCCTGCTATCAAGCACGCCACTGATTTATGTGTTCATGTAGCCAGACATTAATAATAAACTAAACTAAAACATTTTAAACTGAATTTTGTATTTGTTGAGTTTCTGAAATAAGAATAAACCAACCTTCCAATAAATTAGTCGAATCAGCAAAATGGTGAGAACAAGTTGATATGCCTTTATTGCCTGCCTTGAAGTCGTGCGCCCTCTGTACAAATAATGAATGTTAGTAGTTACAAAAATTGTGAGTCGCAACTTTGACACTCTTATGTAAAAAAAACAAAAAAAAAACGAACAAATGAAAAAGCTGTGCTGTCTTTGAATGAAGAATGTTTGAATAAGTGTGCAAAACAATGATTCAATTACGTTGTGAATTTTTTAAAACGCTGCAATCTTTTTTTCTCCATTATTGCTAATCCAGCAATATCGTCGTGAACGGACAACTGATGCTAACGACGAGGTATGGGTCTCTGTCCAGACCTCAGCACAGAGAATGATCCGATCCAAAATCATCCGCATACATCCCTTGTGGTGGCAAAACAAAGAATGTATGCGATTTGAACTCATCGGCTGCAATTACTAAAGACAACGACGCAAGACTAATTATATCTTTAAATCTATTAAATCTTGATCTTAAAAAGATGTGAAATTAAACAAATACAAAACTATTATGTTTTTGTGTGTTTTAGGGGACATTTTTGAAGAAAAACACCTTTTTTGACAAAACTGTTGTACTATAGAATAAAACAATTAACTGTCATTTAGGAACCGCTTATTTAGGGGAATGATATGGTGGCTTTTATCTAGAACTAGATCTGCTGTTTGCATTAATAATGAGGGCGCTATTTGCGAAGATTTCAACTTTTATAAATTACACCATACTAAGCTACAGCTTCGGCTGGATCGCCACGTTAACTTGTATTGAATTAGCAAAGACTGCAAAGACTTGTATTGAATTAGCAACAGCAGCAGCAGCAGCAGCTGCCAATTCGGACACGGCCTAAATCTTAAGTTCATCCAACGGATGAGATAGCTGTTATAAACACAAGATCAATACTAGACATACAAATTTGTTTGATAACAAATTCGAGGTGTTCGTATGGTTTTATGACATGTAGTTCAGGAGATATGATTTGTATACTTTGAACTTCCTGTTTGGACCGCAAGGGATGGTCAAAGTGGGGTCATGCTTCGAATAAAATCTCAAAATGTGTATTAAGGTAGCAATCAGCACAAAGATTAAGACTTCATGACATGTGGTTCAGGAAATATGATTTTGAATATTTGAACTTCCTGTTTGGACCAGAAGGAAAGGTCAAAGTGGGGTCATGCGTCTGAACAAATTGTCACAAGTGTTGTTAGCTACAAGACAGCACAAACATTACGATTTTATGACATATGGTTCAGGAGATATGATTATTTGAATTTTTTAGTTTCCTGTTTGGACCGGAAGTCAAGGTCAAAGTTGGGTCATCCATAAAAACAAAATGTCACAAGTGTTGTAAGCTACAAGACAAAACAAATAATACAACAATATGATATGCGGTTCAGGAGATATGATTTTTAAAGTAATAAACTTTGAATTACTGTAACTTGACACCCGATGACGTCATGATGAAAAAAGGTGTTTTTCTTACTAACAAATTTTGTAAGGAACAAGATGGTATGTAACTTATCCCATTCAAATGCCTTAAAAAAACCTTTACTTACCAAGGAATTACATATGTTGGTCATTTACAAATCCAATGGGGGTACATGTAAAAGTACTAACCAAGTGTTTCACCTTCGGTTAGGAATAAACTGCGGCGCAATCTCAGACACATTGCCGTGATTGCGCAACCCAGTGTTTTATTCATAGGGGAAGATTTACCAATCTAATCGTTATTTATCATGAAATACGTTGTATTTTGGTTATTTCTAATGGCCAAGAATAACTCTTAGTAAAAGCATTACAAGCTACACACTTTAAGAAACATAACAGAATTGGTAGTAAAATATACTTTGATCACAGATTTACATAAAACTTACACGGACTAATGATGATGATGAAATATTTCTGTCTGAAATGCCATATTTGATGAGAAATTAATAAACTAATTTTCCGATTGGAGTTCATCGCTCAGTGAGCGTTTTATTCATTTGTTGAATCTATATGATTTCATGCAAATGTGTAATCGGTTTTTCACTATTTTCTCGTGACCCAGATGGCCGATCGATCTCAAACTTCTACAGGTTTGTCAGTTTATGTATATGTTGGATTACATAAAGTGCTTACACTGCAAGCAACTGTTTTGTTAGCAAAAACCAATTCTGTAATGTTCCTTTAATGCAAAAGTCTAAATAAGCTCACAAACAAAAGCCTGGCATTTGATTGTTAGCGAGGTTTGCATGGACGGCTGTTTTAGAGACTAACAAAGCTAATTGCCGAAATCAGGATGCGTGAACCTTGAACAGAGACTACAGTACAAGCATGTTTGGACTTTGATTCTTGTGGTCAATACAGTGAAAAGCCGCTAACAATGCAACTGGTATAGATCACGTATTGTGTGTGTTTTCAGTGCAGTTATTTTCCCGCGGTTTAACAGCATACCCGATTTCAACCGGAAAGGAAGGTCAAAGTTCTGTGGCAAAGTTTGATAACGCTTGTGGACCTAAAACAAGATGTAACATTTGTGAGTAGTGTGTGTGTAAAAAGTATGAATAATTCTTTAAGTATGAATTTCAACTTCCGGTTTGAACGGGAAGTCAAGGTCAAATGTTGTAATAGATTAATATAATAGCTAATGTACTTCTCGAGTTGTGAATTTATGAATTATTTAACTTTGATGTACTGTATTTTGACACCTGGTAACGTCATCATGACGTCACAAAAATCTGATGGAGGTTGTATTACGGTCCTAACACGGTGTTAATTTGAAGTTGATTTGATAAAAAGAAGTTAATGTTTTTAGCAGGGAAGTTGTTTTCTAACGATTTACACAAAGGCAAACTTTGACCTTTAGGTACGTCCGGAGGTAAAGATCATGTGGTTTCGGCGTTAACTTTTCAAAGATTGCCCGTGTCTTGATCTATCGTGTGCCCACATATGAATATTGTTGCTGTTTTATTCAGAGACATACAGGCATTGGCATGACGTCACTTTTTGAACTTAAATTGCTTGTAATTTGACACCCGATGACGTCATTACGACGCCACAACTTCTGTATCATCTGCTTGTTGCAATCTACCTACTTGTAAAGTTTCAAGTTGATATAGGCCTCGCAAATATGCGTTTTTTTGTGGACAAACGACTCTGAGAAGAAGAAGAAAAACTTTTTAAAAAACGAACAAAAACAATGAGTTTTCGCGCTGTTGCACGAACACCTCAAAAAACCGAACAATAACAATGAGTTGTTCGGGCTATTGCCCCGAACACCTCAATGATCGCTGGGAAATAGTAAGCGACGCGGAGTCCAGTCCGAAGCGGTAACATTGAACCCGTGCAGCACACGCGGCTCTGCCACGTTCGCCATTTTGCAATTATGAGTTAAATTGCACGTAAAACATATTGGTGAGCGTGTAAACGCCGTGTCACACAAAATGCTTCAGGGAGAACATGCGAGGACACACAGTGAGGGCATTGACTCCAACAAATTGTGTCGAATTATTAGACACCTTTTATTGACCACCATCTCACAAGTTAAACAATGGAACTCATCACATTTTCTCCTGGCATTATATATTACGGATAAATCTTTAAAATGTATCAGTACTCTTACTTGTGAGAAGTAATAAATGTGCAATTAGAAAAAAAACTTACACATTGATCTCTAAAATGCAGTTTGTTTTTTATATAGTTGGATATTATACAAACACTAGTGTCGGGTAACTGTTGAAACCACTTATGTCCGCCACGTTAAAATCATAATTCATTTGCGCCTGCAAATAATATAGATGAAACAAAGTTTCCTCATGACCATAAAAACACATGGTATATGCACACAAATGTCTGCGATGTTTTTTTATTGTTCTGGAAACATTTAGTGTTTATTTGACAAAAATAAATAAATAAACAAACAAATTGATTATGATTATTATTATTACTTTTTTGTATGTATACAAAAAATAATAATATTAATAATAATCATAATTTTATTTGTTTATTTGTTTTATTCCTTTACCATAATTTCCCCAAAGAGAACATACGGTTTCCAATAAGAATATAAGACGACACTTGATACAATTATAAATGCTTGTCATTACTCCACGTTATCAAATAATATATGTATATGACAGTCTACGTTTCGCAAAGAGAGCCCAGTATCGACGTGTTGTTGGTTTCAATGCGTTTTGTTGTCTGGTACCAAGAGTTTTATAAACTTTAATTATGAAAAAAGACGTAATTAAGGAAAGGTCTTTTTGCCCTTGGAGTTACTAAGAGTTTCATAAACTCCAATTTGTACGAGTGTACGGAAAGAGACGTGATTAAGCAAAGGCCTGTCTGCCCTTGGAGATACCAAGAGTTTTATCAACTTCAATTTGTACGAGGGTATGGAAAGAGACGTGATTAAGGAAAGGCCTACCTGCCCTTGGAGATACCAAGAGTTTCATAAACTTCAATTTGTACGAGGGTATGGAAAGAGACGTGATTAAACAAAGACCTGTGTGCTCTCTGAGATACTGTAGCAATACCGAAAAAGGGTATTTAAAAAATTGACAGATACTGTATCCTGTCTATGACGTCATTTGTAAAGACACGGGAAGGATGCCGGTCCTCTTTTAAAAAAGGAAGAGCAATCACCAAAATACCCGAAAAAGCTAAATCCAGATGATGATGTATAAAAATATAAAATAATCTCCGGTACTGATTTTAATCCTCCAATACCATAGCACACAATATAAAATGCACAATAAACAATTCACATCACAGTCACAGGCGAAAGGTCAACACGAGGCTGGCTACATTACAGTTATACATACAACTTTACAAGTTTACAATGAGTCAATCAGATGACGTAACTGCTCTCATAAAACAAAGAGTTAAATGCAAGCAATAATTACAGAGGGCTCCATGATATTATCCCTCCTAGATAAATAGTATTTGGAGCATGGCCAGAGCCATGTGCTAATAAATGTGCTCTTTTTTTGCTCAAAGCTAAGGAAAAGAGAGTGAGCTTAAATTAACTTTTCATTGTAAATATGGTAACAATACAATGATAATAATACAATACCAAGAGTTTCATAAACTTCAATTTGTACGAGGGTATGGAAAGAGACATGATTAAGCAATTGCCTGACTGCTCTTTGAGTGGCAAGAGGTTCATAAACTTCAATTTGTACGAACGAGGTTATGGAAAGAGACGTAATGAAGCAAAGGCCTGTCCGCCCTTGGAGATACCGAGAGTTTCATCAACTTCAGTTAGTACGAGTGTACGGAAAGAGACGTGATGAAGCAAAGGTCTGTTTTCCCTTGGATGTGCGGCTAGAATAATTACTGCTATTTTTTTGTCAACAAGCTGCGTCAACCACTCCTTGTGTAGCAAGTGGTCTTAATCTTGCTTTTATTTTGTGGAAAATTAACTTTTATTTACGTTTAACTTAACACTAAAAGTTCCATAAGCATTGTGTTATAATGTATCAGAGTCAATGATGATCAACATGTTAAATGTATGTATGAGGTTTATGTATTTGTTTCGTTAGTTAGTAAGATTGTTTATCTATAATTATTTATTTCTATTACCCATAATTTGCCGAAACAGGTTAAGCCGATTTCTCTTGACAGCCCTGCACACTTGGTGAAGTTAGAAATTACCGCTAACGGTGTTAATTTGCCACCAAAATTAGAACTTCAACAAAACAAAACAAAATAAAGTTATCACGACACTTGATTGATATAGAAATGATTGTTTGTCATTCCTCCAAGTCATCAAAGACAACTAGCCACGTTCTTTAATGTTTCCATTGCATTCATAAATACCATCTTTGACAACAAAGGAAACCAAAACTACATTCTGTGCCATAATCTAAACAGGTGAAAGCAAAAAGGTTACTGCATTATGAAAAACCAGTCGTGGTGTTTATTCTACTAAATGTTTTTACACTAGTTTGGAAAACTTCTTATACGTGTATCATCTTATAGCGCGCAACAGATTCACAGAATGAAACTTGGCATCTTCCTTGACAATTGAAAACCAGAGAACGTCAATCAAACTAGAACAAAACCGTCGGCGTATTTCCTTAAGATTAGACCCCAAAAGCTAATCGTACCAAACAAAACTACAAAGAATTGCTAATTGTTAGTACTACAAAGGAAAACAGAAATTAAAACAATTACCATTATCAGCAGGAGAGGTAAAAAGGTCTAACATACATGGGCATAAGCTTTGTTAATTAGACACAAATATGAACTCTTCATGTTCAATTTTTATTTATTTATAACTGGAGCAGTTATAGCCTCCTACCAAACGTGAATTATTGTTATATCTTTTTGAGACCTGGATTTTTCAGCACAATTCTTCCACCAATCGAATGAAAATTGTGCTTTCAGAATACCCTAATTTAAACGTAAGAGATGCCTATGACAAATATTGCGACCTAACTGTTTCAAGACAAAGAACAATCATTAGACAATGCTTTCTGACAAGTACAAGCTGTATGAAAAAGCTGTACCAGCATTTTGAAATCGAGTGGGTTGAAGAGTTTACACAGAGAAGCAGTGGCGTAATTAGACATTCTCGCCCACTGGTTACGCCACTGCAGAGAAGGCACGATTAATGTGGCTGACCTTTTGTGTTTTTCGTTGAAATTATTATAAGGTTGTTTTGGCACTTATTGGCAAGACATGCTATTCCCCTCAAGTATTATTGACTCTAGCTGTAACCTGCTCATGTGAATACGCCTAAGTCACTGCGGCTAGAAAGTGCATTATGATATGTTTGGAATAGTCGTGGTTCGTTGATGCTTCCGTAGTTTACATCAAATTACGTTGTTTATGTTGCTGTTGTTTACAAAGTACACAAGATTACGGCTGACTCAGAAGTGGTTAAGAAGTAGGCTTTTAACTCATATTCTATGTCATTTTGACACATAATCCGAGTCCTACTGACCAAGAAATGGGTCAGGCCCGAATGGACCCAGATCTTGGTCAATTCAGTATGTAGCCAGAAATTGTACTTGTCAATACATGATAACTAAACTTTAAATATTCTAAATTTTAATACACGAAGTCAAAATAAAACTAATTGTTTTGGTACTTTATCACAGTCAATTTTGTGATCATCAAATTGGTAAACTATTGGTATACACAATATTGAAAAAGGTTTGTTAACTCATTTCGCATTTCATGTCGATACCAAGTGGTACTCTCTAGAAGTGTTGTCCACTGTGGCCCGCCGTACATATACACAGTGTACACAAACGACAACTGATATAAAATAAGAATGCGTGTCATTTAATCAGATCTCTTATTAGTAGGTAATCGTACAATGACTGTTTGAGAAGTTCATCTTGCCAAAGAAGATAACCACGAATTACTGAGGTGCTCACTGAAAAAAAAACCAATCAACAACAACATCAATAACAAACAGCAACAATGCACTACAAACACATGTTCTTGAAGCTTGCAAAACTGACTTAATTTTGTGTCACTGAATAATACACAAAGATCGACAAATAAATACACGTTACTGTAGTAGCAAGTCTCCTCCTGCCAAACGTTGAGTGTGACATAGTCTTGGTCCAAGACGTTACTATGCCATACTCATAACGTCATAACCCGACAGAAGGCGCGTTTTTCTTAAATTCATCGTGGTTGGCGACTGTCTGTAGTAACCTTTCTTTTGGAGGGCGTGGCTAAGTTATGGTAATGAAGCATCAAGTCATGTATTATTTTGTAATGGCAAGCTTGCAAGAGGTTAGCAAGATGTGAAAGGTCATGAGGTCGTCGACACGAGCATGACATTGTGTGCAGTGCATGCTGTGTTAACATCACATGCACTCGCGTTTTGATTGACCATGGCTTCTTCATTGCATTATCAACGCATTTAGCAAGTGATTATATGCGTGCAGTCGGTTAGGTTTATCGGTTGGTCATTGTTATTGGCCATTGTTATGTGTCCCTTTAATGTTATGAATATGGTTGGAAAGATGTTTGAAAAGTAGAAGATAATGATCCACATAAATATGCCTCGAGACTGCGTGGTTTTCCTTTAACTTGCTGAACTAAACACTCTCCGCCATTTTGTTGAGTAAACAATTTGGTTCTACAAATGGCGGGCCGTGTTAGTTTACGAAGTAAAAGGTTAACCACACAATTTCGAGGAATGATTGTGTGGATCATTATATTCTACTTTTAAACATCAAAGTCAATTATAACAAACGCCTTCAAACACTTTTTACACTTTTAACAGCCAAAATCCAAAAATCCAATTCAACGTGTCCCTTTAAAGATTGCCTGTCATTACACGATTCTCACTCGACACAGGGAGATTCTTCAAAACTGAAAAAACTTCCAGCTTTTTGAACATTATTACTTTCTTTGCAAGTCCTTAAAGGTATTATACAGGATTGGTAGAGCTGACAAAACAGTCGCAAACAAAGTTCATGTTTTGTGTGATTAATCATATTCATGAAATAACAAACCTGTGAAAATTTGAGCTTAATTGGTCATCGAGGTCACGAGAAAATAGTGAAAAGAGACCTTATGTGTTTTCTGTTTTTCAAACATCGAGTTTATTATCGCGCGCGATAAAAACTATTGTTTTATTCATTTCTCAGAAACGATAGCATTTTAGGCAGAAATATTTTAAGGAACCCTTTCTACCATTACTTACTTTAAATCATGTAAGTTATGTGTGAATCTGTGAACATTTGTGTTTTTCGATCTTACCAATAGTGTACAGGGCCTTTAAACAAAATCACTATTTATTGTGCATATATCGAAAAATATCACTTTTTTTCGTGGTCACAGTTGTTCCATCCTTTGACTTGATTGCTCACGGCTATTATGTATTGATTTCACCCTTCCCTCTATAAACGGAACAGTGTTCGCTCTTGACAACTTTGCACACGGTTTAGTTGTCCAATGCTGAAACGTAACCAAACCACGAGTAAAATATCACTTTGTATTAGATTTGCCAATAAAGAACTGTATTACTATGTAACATGGTTTGCTTTTGCATCTGACTCTAGTCTAATTGTGACTGGCTGATTTATTGCGTGGGCGGAGAGTGGTAGTTTTCATTACAATTCCTGCAGCGTAACCGTATGAGTAGGGGCCTACACATGACGTCATGAAAAATCATATCAGTACAAGTGTAACTTAAACTTAAGTATCAAGTAATAAACCACAAGTGAAACTGACTGGGTATGTTTTAAACAGTTTTCTTTGTTCAAAACCAAATTACTTAAACTTATACTATGAGACTTAAAATGGGGACCAGCGTTTGGCTCCCCCCACCCCTATCAGAAGGCTGGCTACGCGCCTGACTCTCTCTTTATGACCTATACATTAGAATTTACGGTTTAGATACCGCGGCAGAGTTTGCTGTAAAGGGAAATTCATCTTGATGTAAACGCCACTTGGAACACGAAGTACACCACACGGACTCGTATTCAATATAATGAGTAAGCTTGTGATAAAAGGATGATTTTCTATCGATATCAACGCGTTTCCGAGACATATATTTAAGGACAAGATTGACCTACAACCTCGAAGATGCGATGACGAACGTAAATGCATCCCTACACCATATACTGCATATTTCTATCATTGCTTGTAATTTTTCGCTTGTAATTTTTTGCTGATTTTAAACTTTTTGTTTCACCTTGTTGTCAATTCTGATAATGACTTGTGTTTATCTATAGGGTTTTTGTTTTTAAATGTTACTCTGTAAGCGCCATGGAGCATTGTTTTCGATGGATTTGGCGCTATATAAAATTTCACCATAATTTTTATGATTATTATGTAGGTGATTATGTAGGTGATTATCATAAAGCGACATCAAGTGTAATTCTTTTGTTTAAATTTCAGTGGAAATGCAGACTCCTTTCAATCGGATATGCTTAACTGCAATGTATTATTAGTCAAAACAGAAACATGTAAACAAACAGACGCGTGGTGCCGTCGTGTGCTAAAGAGATTGGGTTAGACTCATACTAATATCTATGTTTTTATGACATCACCGCTTGATCCATCACTGGTACTCGTTACTTCTATAACATTGACTTTCTTGGATTTGTTTTGGTTACCGTTGAATTTATTTATAGAACGTTACATTTATTACACGTATATTTTACGCCACTGCGTGTGGGCGATTCACATCATTATTGCTTGAGGGGAGATTGAGAGGGTGTTACAAAACGCCATTGTGAGGTTAAAGTTCGTGGGATAGCCTACATGTACCAGTAAAATATTTGAGTTTGGCTCTTTATTTAACGATGTATCTTAGATTAATATCACTTCATGTCTATGCTCGAAAAAAGTATTAAAATGCAACACCCCTCACGTCATGGTATGGTCCAAATCGCTCGCACAATTTCAGGCAAGGGCTGCATCATTTACGTCGCAGTTTACACGAAGTGACAGGTGAATCAAATTGGATCTGAGAACAAACGCATACATACCAATTGAGTTCACATTTGAATCCCAAACTAAAGCTGATCTTGACCGTTGATGGGATCAAAACAGACATGAAAAGTATTTTACCGTTCACCATTGCGATACTCGCATTAGTGTTCTACGATGCATCAGCGACTGAGACTAGTTGCGACATCGGCCCCCGTGGAAGGTTTTTCCTACCACACCAGCACCACGCACTGATCGGTCACTCGTTCCTGAATCAATCTGGGACAGTTCGGATCAAGTGTGTGATGCTTTGCTTGAGGCAGCACAGTCGCTGTTTGTCATTCAATCACAATGACATCAGCGGCATATGTCAGCTCAACGACGCCAGTAAAGAGGATTTTCCTGATAGCTACAAGCAGGATAATGGCTTTTCCTACTTCGGTGGTTCATCACATAACGCCAAATCACTCACTGAAGAAACGATGATGACAACCAAGACAGAGCAAGAAACATCTCAAGCCCAAGCAACAACAACCAAACGGGTAAGTTTTTCCTCTTTTGTTCCCAACGGACAGCAAACGTCTGCTAAAAGTTATGCAAATTAATGTTACTAATGTTGCAGATTACTCTTAACAAATACAAGATAAATTTGTTATGTTTCCTTGAGAGTACCTCATCAAATAATTGTTGACAATGGGTCAACAGAAAAATAATGATATTATTTATAATTCCGTCATTTGATAAACGGTAAAGCAGCCGTTAACATCAGTTAAAATATTTTTGTTAAAGGAAACAATCTATAAGGTCATTAGAAGGTGCTGTCAAAAAATGAAAACAAAAGTTAGTTCTCAATTTACGCTATTCACAAACCGGCCTCGAAGTCACGAGCTTGGCTATCCGTTTACGTCACGATGACTAAAGGCCGGTTCTTACCAACCTCGTTTCCAGTGGTGTGCGATGTCGCCGCAACATTTTTTCTTTCTTTCCCAAAATGCTTTGCTCGATTTCGATTGTTAGTGATGACGAGAGGTATAGATACGCCGTGTTGCCCTTGGTAGTGAAGCTGGGGCCGATTTCACAAAGCACTAAGACTCATCTGAAGATGAGTTTAAGGGACACACCGGCTTACTGTTTACCTAAATTAGTGATTTGGAATTACAGACAAAAATTTGTTGACGGTTGTTACGAACAATGTGAAAAAAACAAAACACGGTCAAAGGTCAGGGTATACGCTTTTCCAGCCATTGCAACTGTCAAGTTTACGTGACATTGTTGTAAGTAGACTGGTGGTCTGTTTATGTATTAAACTTAACAATGGCTGGAATGAGGATCCAATCTTTATATCCATCAAGCACAAATTCGCGTGTTATTAAAAAACCGACATAAACGCAGTCCGATCCACACCAACTTGTATTAGGCCTATCGTGCAACTATTTGTCGTCGTCGTCGTCCAGGCATATACGTGACAATATTTAGGGGATGATAGCTAGGGCTACAGACTAAAACCCTCGTAAAACAAATTGTAATTAAAAGTCTGGATCCCACCCCTCCACAGGCTCCAAATTCATGCCCCAGTGGTTTGTCTCTCTTAACAATGGCTGGAATGAGGATCCAATCTTTATATCCATCAAGCACAAATTCGCGTGTTATTAAAAAACCGACATAAACGCAGTCCGATCCACACCAACTTGTATTAGGCCTATCGTGCAGCTATTTGTCGTCGTCGTCGTCCAGGCATATACGTGACAATATTTAGGGGATGATAGCTAGGGCTACAGACTAAAACCCTCGTAAAACAAATTGTAATTAAAAGTATGGATCCCACCCCTCCACAGGCTCCAAATTCATGCCCCAGTGGTTTGTCTCTCTGGCCCCACGAGACACGGCACCGGCTGTACGGGACATGCCCCAAAGGTTTACCCGCTAGCTCCCCACGCCGATGCGCCGTATAACGCTTTCGTTGCACGGACTCTCTGAATGCGAATCTTACGTTCGATTTTTCATCATTATTTACAACTTGCATCCATAAACTGAACACATAGTCTTTTTTGTCAAATACTCATGAATAATTTTTTATTTATTTATCTTTTTTATTAAATTTCAATCAGTAATTTACTTATATACGGCTGGAAGTAAAACTAACTCTGAAGATCACCTGACTTTTCGGAACCACATTTTGGTTCCGAAAAGTCACGTGACTTTCGTTTTTTGAAAAATGCTCGAAAACGGCAAAATTTGATGGTTTCTCTTATGAACCATTCTTCTCCATTCAGGAAGACCTTTGGAATCATGTTTCAGTCTATTTTGTAGCCCAAATAGCCCAACAAAGTTTGTGTTTCCCTTTAACTAATATCACTATGGCGATTTGTATTGTGACATCACACTTTGCTTAGCAACTAATATTGATACACAACTTAAGATCAATCTTAGCTCGTGAAATCGGTTGGGTTCATACTTGCTGCGACTGCGCGCACGCATCCGACAATATGAATTCGAACTTAACGTTCATAATTCATCAAAATATAAAATAGATACGCATTAAATTTGCGTTCGCGTTCGGAAACGCTCGCATTAACTTGTGCTCATACTTTCGTGCAGTGCAATAATCTTTTCTGTACGATTAATTGATTTTCTCTTGCCACCCTTCCTTCCAATCTTTACCGCACTTCCTTCCATAAAGTCACACTGCCCTCCGTACATTTCGCTATTCTTTCAAACTTCTGTTATGCAGATTTGGAAAAAAGGCGCACGGTTTTCATTTTCTCTAATCAGGTTCTTTCCACCATTTATTGACACTGCATCTACGCATCTCACAAATGTTGAAATATTTCGAATTATTTCTTCTTTTATTTTTTATAATTTGGACGCAAAAGCGCAATATGATTACGCACTGCGCTTCCATTTATAAACTGCGGACTGTGATAATGTGTCCACGCGCTGCGTACGCAGTGAAAACGCAGCGAGTATGAACCGGCCTTTACACGAAATACGGGATCCGGGTTGCTTGTATTCTTGGGTCAAGACGTTCTTACACTACAAACACGTCGCGACTATTCCCCTGATAGAGGGTGTTGCCTGGACGCAACGAACTAGTCAGTGAGAAACCAAGATGGGTCTTGGGTGAAAGAATAAGTCAGGTTTTGGTGACGGCGCCCGCTATCGTCGGATGTTTTTTTGTTTGTTTGTTTTTTTTGCATGTAAAGATTTTAAAAGAATTGCGATAGTCGAACAACGTCTTGCACCAAGACTAGGTGGCTTGACAATCTGAGAACGTTCTCGATTTAATGTTTTGAAAACAACAGGGCCGTCGCCAAGTATTGCCAAAGAAATGAAAGAAAAAAGTGAAGTCATTGTTTAAAAAATTGAGCAAAGGGATGGAATCAAAGTTGCGCGGTTGAAGAGGGGGAGAAAACATCTTTCGACCATTTTGAAACTGACACGACAACTTATAATATATATATATATATTTTTTAAACTTTCCCTTCTCCTTTTTAGTTCAACCTTTTGTAACACAACTGACACTCGAATAAGCAGTTAACTTACTAGTAGTGCAGCTGCTAAGGTAACAAATGTGCACTTTGTGGTAAAAGCATGAAATTTGCTATGATGGTTGGTATTGGGCTAATTATCAATTTTAGACGTGGACCCACCTTGGGTCTCTCCTATTTGGGGGCGGAGCTATATTTGCATAAAAAGGGGGTCTAGGATATAACAATTGGGCAAATCATGCTTGGGACCAGAAATATCAATTTGAAAACCATCATTATAAGTTAGAACAAAAATTAGTGTAAAAAGTTGCCCTTTTGTGGCGGAGTTTCAATTTTTTTCAAATGTGGGCGTTTTTTAAAACAGTCTTATCCAAGTGAAGAATCATTATTAAATTTTTTGTTAAAAATGGAAACACTATAAAAGAAAATGTATTTCATATGAATCTAATTAATTTCATAATTTACCCCTTCTGTTGTGGGTGGGGCAAGATTACTAAATGGAGGTGTGTCTGAATTACATACATACATAGTTACTGCCAAAAATTATGTAGTGGATGTTTTCAAATGCCCGTATCGACATAATTGTTAAAAAAAAATGAAAAAATACAGATGCTAGAATGGCATACTATATTTTGCCCCCCCCCCCCACTTTTCAAAAATGAAAATCCGCCCACAAAGGGGGCATAAATAAAGATAAGTATTGATTTTAACATAATTATTTTACTGTTACCATGTATTTTAGTCAAAAAAATGTGCAGAGAAAAACATAATATAGTCAAAATGACGTTTCTAATTGTTTACCCCCACTTTTAGAAAAAGTAGCCCCGCCCCTAAAATGGGCAAGATCCGAGATTGGTCCACGTCTAAAAATGATATTTAGGGTAAAAATAACAACTGTAGGAAGTTTCATGCTTTTGCCACAAAGTGCACAAATTTCCCACATAGGGGCCTTAGCAGCTGGATTATAAGTACTTTAATGGGAAAACGTCAGTGACAATGTACGGTGAACAATGCAGGAGGCCTTTGGGGCTCAGTCTAACTCTGAACATTAATCCTGACAAGATTTGTTTAAAACGAGTTTAAAGGGACACACCGGCTTACTGTTTACCTAATTTAGTGATGTTGAATCACAGACAATACTTTTTCGATGGTTGTTGTAAAAAAAAAAAATCATCAGAATGTCACATAATTAACGAAAAATGTGAAAAAACCAAAACGCGGTCAAAGGTCAGCGTATACGCTTTTCCAGCCGTTGCAACTGTCAAGTTTACGTGACATTGTTTTAAGTAGACTAGTGATCTGTTTATTTATTAATTATAACAATGGCGAGGCATAAAGATCAAGTCTTCATATCCATCAAGCACAAATTTACGTGTAATTAAAAAAACCGACATAAACACAGTCCGATCCACACCGTGCAGCTATTCGTCGTCGTCCCGCCGCGTGTGTAGCGCAGGCATCACGTAACGTGACAATAGTTAGGGGATAATAGCTAGGGCTACAGACTAAAACCCTCCTAAAACAAAACGTAATCAATGGTCTGGATCCCTACCCCTCCACAGGCTCCGAGTTCATGCCTCCGTGGTTTGTCTCTCTGGCCCGGCGAGACACTGCACCGCTGTGCGGGACATGCCCCCAAGGTTTACCCGCTAGCTCCCCACGCTGATGCGCCGTTAAAACACGCTTCCGTGCACGGACTCTCTGAATGCGAATCTTACGTTCGATTTTTCATCATTATTTACAACTTGCATCCATAAACTGAATACATTGCCTTTTTTGCCAAATTCTCATGAATAATTGTTTTTTAAAAAATACTTGAATTTGGTTCAGTAATTTACTTTTATACGGCTGTAAGTAAAACTAATTCTGAAGATCACGTGACTTTTCGGAACCACATTTTGGTTCCGAAATGTCACGTGACCTTCGTAAAAAAAAAATGCTCAATAAACGGCCAAATTTGATGGTTTCTCTTATGAACCAATCTTCTCCATTTCAGGAAGACCTTTAGAATCATGTTTTAGTCTATTTTGTAGCCCAAATAGCCCAACGAAGCCGGTGTGTACCTTTAAGCTTCTACGCAGAAGAACCAACATGTAGAATAGTTTGGCCTAATTTACAAAATTCTCCACTTTATTTATAAACAGATCACCACAGTTCCAACGGAACTCTCAACACAAACACCACCCACAACTTCAGCAAAAGCAGGTAGGAAACGGGGCTGTCTGTGTATAACCATTTACGCGTAAAACAAGTCAACTTGTTCATATCTTTATCTGCGTGTACATAGTGTTGTTTGTACGGAAGTGTATTATTAGGACATGGTAAAAAAGCAATTCCGCCCGAGCGGATTACTATTTCGTCAGGGCGGATTACTATTTCGCCAAAATAAAACACTTTTGACTCCTTCTTTACAGTTATTATTAAAGGTATTGTACACTTTTGGTAACAGCTCAAAATCAGTGTCCACATTTTATGTGATTAAACTTATGCACGAACAAACAAACCTGTGGAAGTTTGAGCTCAATTGGGCATCGAGGTCACGAGAAAATAGTGAAAAGAGATCTTATGTGTTTTCTGTTTTTTCAAATTATCGCGCACGATAATTACTACTGTTTTACTCGTTTCTCAGAAACGATAGCATTTTAGGCAGAAATATTTTAAGGAACCCTTTCTACCATTACTTACTTTAAATCAAGTAAGTTATGTGTGAATATGTGATCATTGTGTTTTTCGATCTTACCAATAGTGTACAGGGCCTTTAACAATTGTAAATACGTAAATTCCAAATTCTACTCCAAAGCATTGATGAATTCAATTCCAATATCTTAATTAATATAGCTCTGTTCTGTTGCATGCTCTTGGCCAACTATGCGGCCTTCCGTACTCTCCCTACTGTTACTACAAGTCACATTTGTCCAGTCCTGCCGACTTCACTGTCTGGCCCTTCGACGTAGTGTTTACTGGACGTGCTTCACACTACAGCAATATCGGCTGTTCCTTGGCCATCTTGGCGGTTACTCTTTGCATGGGCGTTTATTCTGGGGGGGGGGCACACAGGGGGACATGAGCCCCCCCCCCCCCCCCCATTCTGAGGGGCACTAAATCGAATGTCCACCTTCTTTTTTAACTCGACGTGTATCTCATGGGGCACTGTAATGTGATGGCTGAAGGCGTTTAACCATGACTTCTGCTGATTCTACATAAATGGCAAACAGGTGCCCCCGTTATGTTTGCCAACTAATCCTTTTTAAAGCAAAGCAAGCATATTGCTAAAGGGCAAATAAAGCATATTTATATAAGCCTGGGTTTAAAAAAAAGTGTTAAAAGCATTTGAAATGTCCTAGATTGCACCAAAGAGCATCTAATGTTAAACAAAAATCCTGGGGCCCAACAGCGGGCCCCGGACCCCACGCCGTAAAAGCTTCAAGTTTGTTCGTTTTTGCATCAACATCCTGGCTATAATGCTGTTTCTATATAAACGGCTAGCGTTTGGCCACCTTATAAATTATAAGCCGACCAGTTCCCGCCTAAAAAATAACAAAAACAAAGGCAATAAAAGTAAATGTTCAACTGGGTAAAACAAAACGTGTAAAATGCCTCTGAAGTGTCCTAAATTAGACCAGAGAGCACCTAATAAAAAATGAAGAAAAAAAAATGGAAAAAAAATAAAAAAAAAAATCCCGGGGCCGTTTGAGCCACAAAGGCTTTGGATGAAGGCGTTGCAAAAATTTGCAACGTTAGGCTCAAAACTAGAAATGATTTATCTAGATATGAATTTAACGTTTCCAAGCAAGAAACTGTTGGGTACAAAAGAAAGACTAAACAGATGCCGGCAGTTTCTAAAAATCACTAATCTTTTTACGTCGGAACAGTAAAAACTTTTTAAAAAATCAATCCATCAACCTCAATGGCAAGGTGTAGAACATCGGTGATGAAGACTAGAGTTATAGCCTATATTGACAAGATCCAAATCTTTTTAAACATTCTTTATATTTCATACTCCAGTCGATACTGAAGGTCTTACACTGAACTGCCCCCAAGGTGTGTTCGGCTTAACCAACGACAGCTATGCTCGTACTTCTGTTCAGTGGTGGAAGGTACTTGCGTCTGACCAAGATGGATCCAAGTACCCAACCACATGCACTGACGATGACGAAGGGAGGACTGTCGTATCACGTGACTTCTTCAAAGCGGGTAACACCACAGTCACATGTAAGGCGCAGAATGCTACTGGTAACCCTGGGCAATGTACATTCCTAGTCACTATCACAGGTTTGTAAGAATATCAGTGTTCACTAATTATAAACAAATTCAAAGAGCCATTCATTTTCTTTCTGGTAGAAAAATCCAACATGTGCATTTTACATTATGGTTCGGACCAAACGCTTTGAATGCGCTTCTATAGCGGGTATTTTAAATCAAACCAATGGATGAAAAGTTGTAACTTAATGTGACAGTAAGTTAGCAATGCTTCGTGGTCAGTTATTACTTCACCAAATAATCCAATACGAGCGCGGCTTCTGCCATCAATTTCTTGACAAGATGAAAATCGAAAAACCACGTCCAGAGCAGCGTTAGTGACTCAAAACATACAGCAGTGTCTTAGGAGGAATTTCCTATTGCTATAATTTTGTTTCATATCTGTTATTGGTTTCTTTTTGTTATTTTATTATTTTTGAAATAGTTTGCAACATCACTCGCCTCGGTATGGAAAGCGGCGCCATCGCAGACAATCAGATTACTGCAAAGTACACCTTGAACGACGACTACGCAAACTACGGACCAGCACTAGCTAGGCTGAACAGCAATGGTAAGTGTATTCCTTTTCACGAAGAACCCGTGAATAACCGACGAAAATTAGTTTTTATGTTAACGCAAAAGTGATAACAATCCACTCGATTCAAACTTTTATAAATTTGCTTTATGAGATAAAATGATAAGTACATCGTACGTGTCGTCCAATTAGCTGTACTAACATAATGGTTTGCCAACTACCAAGGCAACTTCCATAGAATTGAAAACGTATGACCGATAATACTATTTTAGGTTAGGTATTAAAACAACAGTCAAATATCATGCTTAAAACGAAATGATTTCGTTTCCTTTGTTTCATTCCTAGTATAGGTACAATGGTACTACTTCAGTAAAATCTTGCAAGTGCCCAGTATTATTTTTCTGGTCCTTGCTTGTGTTTGTGATTGTGTTTCTGCTTGTTTAGACTAGTTAGTGGTTCGAAGACACCTGAGTGTAAAATGGATGACTTTAAAATCAGGAAAATAAACGAAGACTGTCTGTTTTAACAGGTTCCTGGTGTGGGAATATCATAAATGATGAAAAATGGATTCAGGTGGATTTCGGCCACACTGTGGACATCTACGGCCTGATCATCCAGGGCCGTTATACGAGTCTCAGATCAATGGAATACGCAGATCGTTTTCGTCTGAGATATAGCGATGATGGAAACACATGGAGGTGGATGAGGGAGGCAGACGGGTCAGGAAAGGTAATTATAATATGGTAATTTGTGTGTAACTTACTTATAAAGAAGAAACACCTAAGCTGTTGTTTATTAAAATTGACTGAGGTTCCCGTTTATCCAGTTCGAGGTTAGTCTTGGTTAAGACCTTCTCTTGTTGATTTATCACAGCTTTCCCCCCTACCATTCACGAGCTGCTCTCACAACACGAACCGCTCCAAGAGAAGGTCTTGGGAAACTCTCATTCGTCGCTACCGAATCCGGTAGCAAACCACTGCGCATGCGTCAGTTTGATGATGACGTAACTAGCAATGCATGTATTAAGCGTACGGTGCACGAGAAGCAACTCTGAGAGTACACACGCAGAATAGACTGGTCGGATATAGATTGAATGGCGCGAAGTGCCTGTCTAAAACTATGAGTGTGTGGGGCACAGCTCTATACTCTGACAGTGGTGTGGAGCCCCGGCGGCCGCGGTCGGCGCGGTGTGTTACGTGTATGAATCTCAGCTGAACACTCGTGAGCGACGTAGCCGTGATCGATGGTGTTTGATTTGTAACCTAGAATTAATCACTTGCAGAAAATATTTCTTTGCTGATTTCCCTTGTTCTGTGTTTTCAACACTTAGTGTACATGCCCTTCATAAGTGGATTAAATCTACCCTGAAGGATTTAGCACGCCATCACATTACACACAACTCTGATGCTAGCGAAATAGCATTGATACATTTCTTCATGGAATGGACATTTGGCTTGGGAGAAAATGTATAAAGTCAACTGCATGTGTACATCTAGGTTAGCCCTTACCCAATAAAATGCCCTTCTTTTCCCAAGGACCAAGTATAATTCCTGAGTGGAAAATCTAAAATAATTTGTGTATATTCTTTGTGTAGGCCTACATGTACAAAGTAGGCCTGTAACTTAAAAGGCAACTTTGTAGGGTTTTTGCTATTATGATTGAATCTGTCCAGGATATGTGTGGCCATTGCAACCTTCCAAGTGTCAACCTTTGTTGAGTCACTTTATAAATTTGAAGGTCATTGCACATGTCAAGGGTACTTGAATGATCCAGTTTTTTGATATACAATAGTACTTGGCTATGCAATCTTTTGTTAAAGACATGCATAAATAAACTCCTTGGCAATAGCACCTTGATAAAATGTAAGCCCCAGATTATAGAAATGCAAACCAAACAAAAGGTGACCCTTTCCTGTAAATACTGACATTGTTTTGTATTCTTGTAATTGTTTTCTCATCCAAACAAATACACGTAACTTGTGTTTTCATAGAATTTTGCAACATTGTTTCATCTTTGGGGTTTACTATCTACCTTTAAAACGCACGTTTTGTTCCCAATGCCACACAGTCAATGCTTTGCCCGGCAGTTCCACACCCCACCCATGGTTTTAGAGTTACATGTACAGAGTACATACATACTGCACGTGTATTTTGTTTTTTGATCACAAGTAAATTAATAACAACACATTCTGAAGGATCAACAAGTATGTACATGTATGTAAAATAATTATTTACACTTGTTTATTCATCATTTTCTTTTCAATGTTCAAGCATTTAAACATACTGTACAGCAAGGTTTTAGCCAAGATTTGGAAAAGGGGTGTCAAAATTTGCTGGAAATTTAAAAACTGGGTGTCCAAATTGTTCACTTACAATACATTTACATGTAAATGACAGACAAAACAGGGTGTCCAAATTTAAAACAGGGTGTCCAAAAGACACCCAGACACCCCTCTGGCTAACACTATGCTGTACCGTACTTACAAAAAAATTAGGTTCAAAAAATTATGCTGAGCAGCGTTCTTTATGGCAAAGGGCATTTTAAAACAGCCAAGGACCAGTCAAAATTCACCCCAAGAAGTCCATGGCTAGGTCAGTGTTGAAAAGCATCCATATTTAATACAGCATAGGGCCTAGTGAAGAAAGCCGTTGATTTTCAAGTACTGTACATTGTACTTTTAACTGTTTTAAATAGTGCATGAACCAATAGTTACAGGCTACATACTTTGTTGTTAACATCATAAAAAACACCTTAACAAAAACTTAGTTTTTAAACTATATGGCTATAAGTATGGTAGATCTTGAAGAGGAGACGATCAGACGATAAATGATTAAACTATCGAGTAGTATGCCTAATGGTTCATATCAGTCAGCATCAACTCAAAATGCACTGAACTCATCAAAAGTTTTATGTAAAATTGTAATGGAAACATTTTGAAATTAATATCATAAAAACGAAATGTTTCATTAAAACAGGACATGATTTCCTTAGATCTCAATGACCACTATTCATTAAGTGTATTGCAACATACGCATAAAATTACCAAAACACCATGATGCCTGAAAAAGGCTTCATGCCTGAAGACTTTCTCAGATTTAAATCGTTTGGTGAAAAATTACCTCTTTCTTTAAAACTACACTACTTTAAGGGGTGTCATTTCTGAAAATGTATAATATCAACAGCTTTCCACTGCCATTAACCAAGTAAACATTAATAACAACTTTTTGTGGGGGAAGAATTATCTCAACTTATTGTATAAAGGATATTGAACTTGATACAGTTAAGTGTTTTATATTCATTATGGATAATGACAATGTTTACATGTAAAAAGATCGTTATCTGACCTCCCTCAATAATCCATGTTTGATGATACAAACACAATAAATCTGTAGTGTTTACATCACCTACTTTACAAAACTCAACAGGTAATCATTCATTTACTGTACGTTGAATTTTACTTGGACTTGTGTTATTTCAGAAAGAATATCAAGAACACTCCTTTTTGGAATGTCAAGTGAAAAGTGATGAAAATTTAATTAAATTCAAAAATTAGTTAGTGGCCTGAACAGAACCCGCAATTACGTCTCTCTGTACTCCGTCCTCGGTATTTGTGTGATGCATATTAAAGTACTTGTAAAGTTCATGTGGCAGCATTGAGCAAAACAGTGCATACAGTTGGCCGACCTGCTTCCGTGACTGGCAACAAATGATGACCCTTTCAGTTGACCTTTGTTTGTCCTTGACTTCTTTGAAAAGCCACTCAAAAATTTCATCCCATCTTTTTGAAGGTACTTTCGCCACCACATACTTAATATTATTCCTTACGGGACTGTCCTCAATCAATCCGTAATTGTGCATGGATAGGCTCTCCACAACTATCTGCCTAACAGTTTTTGTAGCTGTTGCAGGTATAGCAATAATTGGTGTTGACAGCTACAATGTAGAACGAATTTCTCCTAATTGACCATAGCATTTTCGGAATACTGCACTTTCTCCAAATGAGTGACCCCTGTACACAGATAGAAACAAAAGTAAAACAAAAATTACTAAAAGTTATAATAATTGCATCTGTAAATTTCTTGCACTCCAAAATCGCAGACTAAAGAGAACCAATTTATTGTTTTGCTGCGTTAGTGTACATTTAGTTTTTTCATGCATAAACTTGGGACCAAAGGGAATGGCAAGGAAGCCAAGTGGACTATAATGTGAATAAATATACGTGTAAATTAGACCCAGTAATTCTGGGGCGCTGTACTCCTTTTTTCGAAGGTCAACTCAACTCGTACCCTCAACATTGTACCCAAGTCAACTCGTACCCAAGTTAACTCATACCCAGGTCAATTCGTACCCAAGTCAACTCGTACCCATGTTAACTCATGCCTAAGTAAACTTGTACCCAGGTTAACTCGTACGAGATGACCCAAATTCAGTAGTAAATAACCTAATATTTATTATATCCACCAATGACAAACAATTCCTTCACATGCTTCACAAGGAATCAACTATGATGACCGAGTTTTTTTATTTGATATTACTATGAGTATTACTATTAGAAATACAATAAATAACATTCGTGATTCTTGAGAACATGAATGGCCGGAGGATACTTACCATTTGGATACAATGGTTCTCATCAATGAACACAGCCGAACATCTCGATTTCACTGCTTTACCTTCCCTCTTGGCCCACACTCACAGAGTGTTTCGGGACTAGCAAAAATTACCTCTGAGTCTGAGGTGATGTCTGCGGCATTAAGGCCAATTTTCGTAACTCTGTCTAACTGGTCAACTGCCGGTGCCTTCAGCGGAAGAACGACGAACACCAGAGCTTTGTCGTGATTCTCGCCAGTCCAAACGGTCAGCCATTTTCCACGCAAGATAGCTGTGCCTGTAGCATGCCCACGCGAAATACGTACATTGTGCATGTACACAAACAAAGATTATGCAACACACAGCACAACACTTCTGCACGGTTTTACAACGTAAATACAACCTTCCACGTGTTAATATTATAGCATAAAACCGTACTTCTGTTGACGTCTGGGTTATAGACTGCTACTACATATGCAAACCAAAACGTCACATTTATTTCCATATTCAACAGATTATGCTAAACACTATGCGCACGCATGACCTAACGAATGAGAGTTTCCCAATACCTTCTCTTGGAGCGGTTCGTGTTGTGAGAGCAGTTCGTGAATGGTAGCGCCCTCTCGTGGGAAAAACTGTGATAATCAACAAGAGAAGGTCTTAACCAAGACTAGTTCGAGGTGGGAATGTCAAGTTCATACATTGGTATACACGTTGAGACCTGCGGCAATCCGAAACAAGATTCCACAGGAGACCTTATCATATATACTCCCATTTAGTTGTTTGTCCAGCAAAAAATGCATTCCCCAACATCCAAAACAAAAACTAATCCACAATTTTTACCACTGAGAGAATTTATGATCACCATGTAGAGGTTGGTCATCAGAGGACTGAGAGGAACATCCACCGTGAGGTAAAACGGGCATATCTCAGTATATGATCCTATATCTACGAGTATGGCATGTTGCTCGACCGGATGTCACCTCCTGGCGCCCCATAACCCCCTGCTATCTAGCACGGCACTGACTCATGTGTTCATGTAGCCAGACAATAATACTAAACTAAAACATTTTAAATTGAGTTTTTGTTTAGTTTCTGAAAAAAGAATAAACCAACCTTCCGATAAATGAGTCGAATCAGCAAAATGGTGGGACCAAGTTATATGCCTTTACTGCCAGCATTGTAGTCGTGCGCCCTGTGTACAAAATAATAATGAATGTTAGTAGTTACAAAAAAATGAGAGTCGCAACTTTGTCACTTTCAACCATGTACAACAAAATTGAACAAATGAAAAAGCTGTGCTGTCTTTGAATGAAGAATGTTTGAATAAGTGTGCAAAACAATGATTCAATTACTTGTGAATTTTTTAAAAAAACTGCAATATTTTTTGTCTCCATTATTGCTAATCCAGCTCTATCGCTGTGAACGGACAACTGATGCTAACGACGAGGTATGGGTCTCTGTCCAGACCTCATCACAGAGAATGATCACATCAAGATTCATCCGCATACATCCCACGCGTTGGGTGAACAAAAAATGCATGCGATTTGAACTCATCGGCTGCAATTATTAAAGACAAAGCCGGCAAGACTAATTATATCTATAACAAGACTTTTACTAAATCTTGATCTTAAAAAGATGCATTATTAACAAAAAATACAAAAACTATTATGTTTTTGTGTGTTTTAATAAAAAAAAATTGAAGAAAAACATTTTTTTTTTGACAAAACTGTTTTATTATAGAATAACACAACTAATTGTTATACTTAGGAACCGCTTACTTATGGGAATTATATGAGGTCTTTTATCTAGAACTAGATTTGCTAATCGCACTAATAATAAAGGCGCTATTTTGTGCAAATTGCAACATTTATAAATTACAGTATACTAAGCTACAGCTTCGGCTGGATCGCCACGTTAACTTGTATGAATTAGCAAAGACTGCCCATAGCAACATCAGCTGCAGCAGCAGCTGCCAATTCGGACACGGCCTAAATCTAAAGTTCATCCAACGGGTGAGATAGCTGTTTTAAACACAAGATCAATATGATCGATTGGAAATAGTAAGCGACGCGGTGTCCAGTCCAAAGCGGTAATATTGAACACGTGCAGCACACGCGGCTCTGCCACGTTCGCCCTTTTAGCAATTATGAGTTAAATTGCACGTAAAACATATTGGTGAGCGTGTAAACGCCGTGTCGCACAAAATGCTTACTAAGGGAGAACATGCAAGGACACACTGTGAGGGCATTTACTCCAACAAATTGTGTCGAATTATTAGACACCTTTTTATTCACCACCATCGCTCAATACAATTGAAACGTACATGTGTACGCGCTGCGCACTATACTCTCAGCCAATAACAGATATTCATTGACCTCGGTGATAAGGGCGCTGTTTTGTGCTTGTTAAAAAAGATGTGTATCGAGAAAGTTGCGACCTAAACGGACCAGTTTTCTTTGGACACGTGGTTTCTGGACGCCATTTTCGGTTCAAATGCAGCAGAACACAGAGCGCAGACTTATCTGACACTCTGTATGTTCACATGCGTTTTTTGGACCGCAAATGGCTTCCAATCGCATGTTGTTGCAACTAATCTCAACACAAGCTGTGTTTGTGACGTCATATGAAAGGGGTCTGGACGAAATGAAAGAAAATACTCGAACAAGGAAGGCAATGAAACAGGGTAAACGTAACGTCATCACAATTTAACTTTTAGTAAATTATGAGCATATCCTTTTTGTTCAATGCTGCGCCAAAATTACGGTAAATTTTTAGGGGGACAAGGGGTGCATCTTTTTTATCTAGGAGCAATTCTGGTAAATTAAACCGTAGTTTCGGTTTGAATTGCTCTTTTTAAAAGCCCCATTTCAATGCTTTTGTTTCGCTTTTTAAGTATTTTCTGTTAATCTGACGTGAATGTAAAAATACATACAGTGTCTGCATGTAAATGGAAAACAATTTTAATAACATTGAAATTATTTCATTAAAGCTTTTAAAGTGTGAAATTTCACTCTGAAATGTTTAATCTCATGAGTACAGAATTCTGAGGTAATGTGGTTTTTGAGAAAGAGGTAATTTCTCATAAAGTTTTTTGAATCTTAGAAAGGCTTCAGGCATGAAGCCTGAATCCTTTCTCATGCATTTAAAAGCACACAATTCTGTGCAACAAGGGTGTTTTTAATAGCTGTTAAATTTGCACCGTGGATGATCATGGAACTTCGATGACCAAATGAGCCAAGATTTCCAAAGGTTTGTTATGTTATGCATATGTTGGGATAAACCACGTGAAGATACAATTACCAAAAGTATGTCTTGACTTTAATGTATGTCAATTTTATGCAGACATTCAAAATAATTGCCACTTTTTTATTTTGGGGGCTTGTTTTAGAAATGTGATTTACAGTAATGCTAGTATGTTTGTAGTTGATTTATACATAACCAAAGAGTAGAAAGACTGCAACTGATAACTCGCTGCTGCGACTAATACTAGAACGCTGTGGTGACCTACTATCACGGGGAGGCTAATGCTATAGATTCAGAATGACACAACAATCCTATCAATGAAGCTTGTCATAGTTCTCACCGCTATATCTGGCCCTGGAGGGACAACCAACACTAATATTGACACCAATGTCGACGTCCAATTTCCCGACCTTTCAAGATCATTGAATTGTTACTAGAACAAGGCTTTGTACATTACTTTTTTCCCCACGTAACGTCATCAGTTGAAGTCGACTATTATCAAATTTATCAAAATTATCAAAACGTTTGATTCTTGTATCAGATTCCTAAAAGACACGACTGAGTGTATAGTGAAACACACTTATAGTCCGGTGTGACTGGCAGTGGCTGCTGAATGCGCCACATCACATTGTTATCACTTGCAAGGTGCTACATAAATCGGTCTTATAATTCATCAACTTAAAATAAACCTGTCTGGAAATAAAGAACAAGTGCTTTGAGACGCTCGTGATGAAGTGCTATTTAAAATCTAGTTATAGTTATTACTGTTATTATTGTTTAACTGAAAATGTGAATATACCGTACCAGTAATATACTGCGTTAATGGTCAGTGTAATTAAGAATACATGTAAAAGTTGTTCGCTTGTATTGGATTGTATACCTCAGTGGTAAATAATAGTCAGTCGGTAATTAAGACATGTTCTTGTGTTAAACCACGGTAATAGACTGTGAATTTTAATTGGTCGAGAAACTATCATGTGATTTGATACAAAGACGCATGCGTTTTGCGTTATCCGTAAACATGGTGTGCATTTCTTCGCGTCTAATTTTTTTTTTAAAGGATTGCACACTAAGCATTACGCACAATGCATGATGGGAACATGCGTAATGTATCCAACTGGATACATTCCCTTGATCGTGCCAATTATTGGTCGTATCCAGCACCTTGTATAATATTAGAAAGAGCCCTGGGTTCGGGGTTGTTACTATGCTGTACTATGTAAAAATTATTTACATTCCTGGGCAAAGTGCCGTAGAGAACAGTGAACAATTTGTGTATTTCAACGACAGTACTGCGATTGTTGCTTACAATTAATCGTCACTGTTCGTCTGCTTGTTAACCTGTTCCAACTTCGTCGCATTAAAGTTTGAAGATAAGATCGTCTCTAAGGAAGACCAATCTGTTACTATGGTTTAACAAATCAATTGTTGCATTGTACAACCTCGGGGCAACAGGCCCCCTCGGGTGTAAACAAAACCCGCCATTGACCCAATAACAGCGCAAATTCATAACATGGACTGTCCAATTAAACATGTGTTAATTACAGAGCTCCAAAAAGATCTAAAGTAGTTTAGTTTAGTTTGGAGATGTTTTACTGGGGACAAATTACATCTTTGATCTCACGTTTGTTGAAACACCGAGTAGGCCCTACTTTTCTTAAAATGTGAACGGTTTTAAAAACTAAGTCTATCTGTTGAACATTTTTCTCAAGATTAACACTGAAGCTTATTCGTGCAATAAAGTAAAAATTACGTTATTTTTATTCGAAATGTTGTACACCACTTGAATAGTGATTGAAATACTGGTGTTATGGTAAATGCAGCTGTTGTACCGTGATTAGTAAAATTTAATTATCTACTCTACTTATTGAAAAGCGTTGGTAATATAACATGGTAACTTTACTTGTTTTGTTTTATTTTTTTTTAGATGAATAACATATGAATCGGAAATATCTGTGTATCTATAATGGCCACCACCTGGTTGGAATATCAGGTGTAGTTTTATTACAAGGCAAAGAAACTTCATTTATGCAAATTTATGAACCTAGTACATCGGGATGTCAGACTGTGCACTAATGGAGTCTTAAGTACACAACAACTTGGCGAGAATGTGAACATAATGGTTTAAATTAAGTAAAAACGCACATGGGAAACTGACTGCAAATGTAAATTAATGTGGGAAAGAGATTTTACCTCTTTTCAATCGGAATAAGGAAAACACTATTTACAAGTCTTAAGTTCATATAAGAAAAGCTTACCATACTGAACGTGTACGGTCAGTGTTTTCAAAAAGATGTTCGTTAACAAGCGTGAAACAATGTTTGAAATATTTTCACTTGAAAGTGTCCTTAAATTCAAACTTGTCAATCTGCAATATTAAAGGGGCTGTCATCGTCATTTTATTGCTTCTATATAAGAATGGCGATTTCATTTGTTTATCTTTCATTAATTATGTTTTTAATTTACAACGGTGACTTCTGAAAAATAGCCCTATCCGATAACACATACAAAGGGAACCCGTTAGTATCCATATGCCTTTTTGAAACGTTCAGCCCTAAACTGAATCCGTCATGATATGCTTAGAGAAAAGGTTAACAATGTTCAATTACACGTGAGCAGTGGCAAAGTTAGGAGAAAGAAAACTAGACTTGAATACTCATGTGTTTCATGATGCCACTCAGCTTCGTAAAGACACACTGCTCAGATCAAGTTCCGTAATGCATTTATCCCATTCCTAGATCATTTAGACCTCTTCTAAGTTTATATCTTTCAAAACACCGTTGATGATGCTTTGGAGAAAATTGGCAAGAACTTGTTTCCAGAAATGAATTCCTTTTACTATTTATGGAATTTCTCTCTTAAATTTGCTACAATAAATCCAAGGAAGATACTGGCTGACTCTTTTAGTATACATGACCAGGTATTAACTTTCATTTTTAACTTATCACATTTTTTCCGGGCATTATATATTACGGATAAATCTTACGGATGTTTCAGTAATCTTACTTGTGAAAAGAAATAAATGAGCAACTAGAAAAAAAAATACACATTGATCTCTAAAATGCTGTTTGTTTTGGATATAGTTGGATATTATACAAACACTATTGTCAGGCAACTGTTGAAATTCCTTTTGTAGGCAACGTTAAAATCATACTTCATTTGCGCCTGTAAATAAAATAGAAACAAAGTTTCCTAATGAGCATAAAAACTCATGGTATATGCACACAAATGTCTGCGATATTTTTTGACAAATATAACTAAATAAAAGAAACTAATTGATGATGATTATTATTCTTACTTTTTGTATGTATACAAAAATAATAATAATTATTATTATTGTTATTTTATTTGTTTATTTATTTCAATCCTTTACCAGCATTTGCCCAAACAGAAATAACAGTTTGCGATAAGAATATTAGACGACACTGGATACAATTATAAATGCTTGTCATTACTCCACGTCGTCAAATAATATATGTATATGACAGTCTACGTTTCGCAAAGAAAGCCCAGTATCGACGTGTTGTTGGTTTCAATGCATGTTGTTGTCTGGTACCAAGAGTTTCATAAACTTCAATTATGAAAAAAGACGTAATTAAGGAATGGTCTTTTTGCCCTTGGAGTTACCAAGAGTTTCATAAACTTCAATTTATACGAGGGTATGGAAAGAGACGTGATTAGGCAGAGTCATATCTGCCCTTTGAGATACCAAGAGTTTCATCATCTTTACTTTGTACGTGTATACGGAAAGAGACGTGATTAAGGAAAGGCCTGTCTGCCCTTGGAGATACCAAGAGTTTTATAAACTCCAATTTGTACGAGCGTATGGAAAGAGACGTGATTAAGGAAAGGCCTGTCTGCCCTTGGAGATACCAAGAGTTTTATAAACTCCAATTTGTACGAGCGTATGGAAAGAGACGTGATTTAGGAAAGGCCTGTCTGCCCTTGGATACCAAGAGTTTCATAAACTTCAATTTATACGAGGGTATGGAAAGACACGTGATTAAGCAAAGGCCTGTCTGCCCCTGGAGGTATACGCTAGCAATACCGAAAAAGGGTATTTAAAAAATTGAAAGTATGGAAAGAGACGTGATTAAGGAAAGGCCTGTCTGCCCTTGGAGATACCAAGAGTTTTATAAACTTCAATTTGTACCAGTGTATGGAAAGACACGTGATTAAGCAAAGGCCTGTCTGCCCCTGGAGGTATACGCTAGCAATACCGAAAAAGGGTATTTAAAAAATTGACAGATACTGTATCCTGTCTATGACGCCATTTGTAGAGACACGGGAAGGATACCGGTCCTCTTTTTGAAAAGGAAGAGCAATCACCAAAATACCCGAAAACCTAAATCCAGATGATGATGTATAAAAATATAAAATATTCTCCTGTGCTGATTTTAATCCTCCAATACCATAGCACACAATATACAACGCACAATACACAATGCACATCACAGTCACAGGCGAAAGGTCAACACGAGGCTGGCTACATTACAGTTACACATTTACAAGTTTACATTGAGTCAATCAGATGACGTAATTGCTCTCATAAACAAAGAGTTAAATGCAAGCAATAAATACAGAGAATTCCAGGATATTATCCCTCCCAGATAAATAGTATTTGAAGCATGGCCACACCCATGCTCCCTACAAAATAAAGAGAAATTGCTATATACTGCGACCTATCTGTTTCAAGACCAAGAACAATCAGTAGACAATGCTATCTGACAAGTACAAGCTGTATGAAAAAGCTGTACCAGCATTTTGAAATCGAGTGGGTTGAAGAGTTTACACAGAGAAGCAGTGGCGTAATTAGACATTCTCACCCACTGGTTACGCCACTGCAGAGAAGGTACGACTTTGATGTGGCTGACCTTCTGGATTATTCGTTGAAATTATTATGAGGTTGTTTTGGCACTTATTGGCAAGACATGCTATTCCCCTCAAGTATTATTGACTCTAGCTGTAACCTGCATGTGAATACGCCTAAGTCACTGCGGCTAGAAAGTACATTATGATATGTTGGAATAGTCGTGGTTCGTTGATGCTTCCGTAGAGTTTACATCAAATTGCGTTGCGCTGTAGTTTATAAAGTACACAAGATTACGGCTGACTCAGAAGTGGTTAAGAAGTAGGCTTTTAACTCGGACACTGCGTAATTTTGACACCAATTCCGGGTCATCCTGACCAAGAAATGGGTCAGTCCCCACGGGACCCGGATCCGAGTCAATTTTGACCAGTGAGTTTTAGACTGTATGAGCTTATAGCGATCTAAACTCTTGATTTGAATGCTATAGCTGCCAATTTCAGTTTCACCAAGACAGTCTGCTATCGAATTGTATATTTCACCGCATTTAGTTGTCATGGAAACACAATACTAGTTAACAGCTACAAACAAAATAATATAAACCAATAATCCGATTTGAAAGAGAGTTGGATATAAGCAAAGGGCTTTCTGCCTGTAGAGATGTATTCATGTGTTGCGGGATGGCTTCCTCATAGCAGTATTTGTATTGTTGTTATTATAGGAAACAAGCCGCGTGCATGCTCAGTATGCAGCGAGAGGTCTTACTTGGGATTTCTAAATACTTGATAACTAAACTTTAAATATTCTTAATGTTACACGAACTCAAAATAAAACTAATTGTTTTGGTATTTTATCACAGTCAATTTTGTGATCATCAAATTTGTAAAATATTGGCATACACGATATTGAAAAGGTTTGTTAACTCATTTGTCATTTCAATTTGATACCAAGTGGTATCTCTAGAAGCAGTGTCCATTGTGGTCGGCCGTACATGACTACACAATGTACACAAACGACGCTTGATATAAAATAAGAATGCTTGTCATTAAATCAGATCTCTTATTAGGTAATCGTACAATGACTGTTTGAAAAGTGCATCTTGCCAAAGAAGATAACCACGAATGACTGAGGTGCTCACTGAAAAAAACCAATCAACAACAAAAAGGAACAATACACTGCAAACAAATGTTTTTGAAGCTTAAAATATTGACTTTTGTGTCACTGAACATGTTAGGCCTACTGTACATGCTACTATATCATAACGAGATAACCCGACAGAGGGCGCGATTTTCTTGAATTCATCGTGGTTGACGACTGTCTGTATTATATTGTTTTAAAGGGCGTGGCCAAGTTATGGTAATGAAGCATCAAGTCATGTATTACTCATAGTAGTGACCAATGACAAGCTTGCAAGACAAGCAATATGTGAAAGGTCATGTAATTTAAAAAAGATTATCGTTGCATCTGAATTACTTATCATTCTATCATTCGACATGCCCATGGCAATGAAACAATTCTATCCTGCATTTGTTTAATTTTACCCTTATTGGGCATACACCTACACGAATGATGACTTTTGTTTAGCGATAAAATTAATTTTCTGTAGTGGGATAATTTACTGCATCTTCGTAGGCATAATTCATTGATAGGTGTTTATAAGGAGAGGTGAACTCAAGACTGTGTTTGGATCATGTATACTGTTGGAATGGCCGCTGAGCTCTGCGGTTAGGACTAGCTTTTCAAATAACGCGCGCACTGCATGTGCATAGGCCTACATGCAATTTATCTATTGCAAGGTCAAAGTGCATAAATAATGTAATACAATATTACTCAAGCACTGTAGCCAGCCTATTTATTGTACATGTACTAGTCTTGGTTCCAAGACCTTCGCACCGAAATTGATCAATTCCAACCACGTATAGAATTGGATCAATTCCAACAACAGAGGGCGGCACTATCCTTGGTTTGATTTCTAGCTTGAGCGAAGGTCTTGGATATCTTGTATGAGGGTGCTTAAAGTGTTTCATTGTTTTTCCCCAACTTTCCGGGGGAGCCAGTCAACGATCGAGTTTGCACCTTTTCGTGAATTATCAATGAATTGCGATGCGTTTATAACAGCCAGGAACGTTGTTTTGAATGGTATTGCGGCGAAAAGTAGTCTCGCCAGGGATTACTATCAGTGAATAAAATGAGTTCTGAATAGAGCTTGACGAAGGGTTTACCTTACGTTTTGGACTGAACGATTCTCTAGATTATTCTGAAACTGCTTAGGACTACCTTTTGTACACAACAATGTTTAATTTAGTGTTAAAGGGAAAGTATGCCTTTGGTTTTTGAAACTGTTCGATTGTTTTAATCCTAAATAAATGTAGATAAACAGAACTAACCTGTGAAAAATTCATTTCAAAAGGTGGTCGTGTTTTTAAGATATCACCGAAAATCCGAAGCGAATAATTATGTCAACGCAGAAAAAAAACACGTAATTGGAGTAAACAATCTGAAAAACGTTTTTGCAGTAACTTTTAATTTATGCAACATTCAGGTGTTTATTCCATTCTCTCCAGGATCGTAGCCCGGTCTGTGGTTTGCGCTGTGCCGTCTGCACTAAGTATGACAAGAACTGGAGGCCTGTATAGACCGTGGGAGCTTTCAAAGTTCTAGGCGTCATAGAAGCACTTGAAGTATTTCCTGTTGCCATAGCCCTAGACTTCGTCGGCTTTGTTACTGAGCTAGTCGTCCTACTGCAACATTAAACAAACGTATATGATGTGATGTCCACATTTATATATTTAGCTTCTAATTTCGACCCATTACGTTCACATTAATGTGCACATTATCTTTAACGGCGTCCAATGTAGATTTTGAGCTTTAAAAGGTGTTGATTTACTTGCAAAAACATATTCAGTGAACATAGCCATGCAACATAGTATACATTAAACAGTTACCCACTAATTTAAAATGAGGGACACACCGGCTTCCTTGGGCTATTTGGGCTACAAAATAGACTAAAACATGATTCCAAAGGTCTTCCTGGAATGGAAAAGAATGGTTAATAAAAGAAACCATCAAATTTTGCCGTTTTCGAGCATTTTTCGAAAAACGAAGGTCATGTGACTTTTCGGAACCAAAATGTGGTTCCGAAAAGTCACGTGATCTTCAGAGTTAGTTTTAGTTCCAGCCGTATAAAAGTAAATTACTGAACCAAATTCAAGTATTTTTTTTAACAATTATTTATGTGTAGTTGACAAAAAGACTATGTATTCAGTTTATGGATACAAGTTGTAAATAATGATGCGTTTTGTTTTTTCAAATTTTTTCGTTAATTACGTGACATTTTGATGATTTCTTTTGTTACAACAACCATTGAAAAATTATTTTCTGTGATTCCACATCACTTAATTAGGTAAACAGTAAGCCGATGTGTCCCTTTAAGTGTTGCTGCTACAATATGCCAGTCTCGTGTGTCGTGGGTTGATGCACTCGCAATAAGTGGAAAAACCCCGGAATATTTTAGTTGACTTTTTCCCAAAGATGTTGCGATACAGCGAGCATGGATTCGGTTTGTAAACAACACACGCTCCTACTTCAAAAATACAATTTCTTCTAGGCCTATTATTTACTCGGCACACTTTAAGGATGATTGTGTGGACGAGACCGTTTCTATGAAACAAAGTCTCGGCTTGCCTTGTAAGTTCAAGCTTAAAGTTGCCTCGTCGTCTTGCTGCACGCGTTGTCTTGCCAATGGCTCGAACCTGTACGGCTCAGCTCCGCGAACAACTTCTACCTCATTCCCGTCATCATCGCTATCAGGCCGAGGCTCTACACCGTCGCTATGGATGAACTCCCAGACGAATTCCCAGATATTTCACTAAACCCATAGAATCCACACTGATTTCCTCCCAATTTTCTTCACTGTATTTTTCTGAGTCGGACATGCTTGCTTCTTGTGAAATATCTGCAGCGACTGATTGCGTGTGGAAGCATGGCGGAAGTGACCACGCACTGTATTCGTGAGTCGTGACCACGCATTCAGTTCGTGACCATGCATTCAGTCGCTGCAGATATTTCACAAGACGCAAGCATGTCCGACTCAGAAAACTCCAGTGAATAAAATTGAGAGGAAATCAGTGTAGATTCTGATGGGTTTAGTGAAATGTCTGGGAGTTCATCCATAGACAGCGACAGTTATTCGCGGAGCTGAGCATGTAAACAATGGGGTGTGCTGTCGTGGCGTGCTTGATGAGTCTTGGTTTAGACATAGTCAGTCATGTAAGTGACGTCACGTCGCAACAATCGCGACCTAGGCCTTTTCAGATTCGCGACACGCGGGCTTTTCAAAATAATGATTTTTTTATAGTTTTTTTAAGTTCGTAAAATCAACAGTAAGTACTTGTATGTTATCTTTAAAAATTTATATCAGCTACTAGATTTTGAAGGCCGATTAAAATGTTAGTCGACATTTTAAACGCACTTTAAAAACCACGTCTAGAGCAGCTTTAGTGAGGCAAAACAAGCAACAGTGACTTAGGAGGAATTTCCTATTGTATTTTTTTTCATATCTGTTATTAGTTTGTTGTTGTTATTTTGATATTTTGAACCAGTTTGCAACATGACTCGCCTCGGTATGGAAAGCGGCGCCATCGCCGACAATCAGATTACTGCAATGAACACCTTGAACGACGACTACGCAAACTACGGACCAGCAGTAGCTAGGTTGAACAGCCATGGTAAGTGTACCCTTTTTCACAAATAAATCCTTAAATAACCTACGATCATTTGTTTTTATGTTAAAGGAACATAACATAATTGGTAAGAAAAAAACTTGTAAAATATTCTTTTCGATCACAGATTTACATAAAACTTACACGGTCTAATGTCGATTATAGTAGAAAACATCCCTTTAAATATTTCTGTCTGAAATGCCATATTTGATGAGAAATGAATAAACTAATTTTCCGATTGGAGTTTATCGCTCAGTGAGCGTTTTATTCATTTGTTGAATCATATGATTTCATGCAAATGTGTAATCGGTTTTTCACTATTTTCTCGTGACCCAGATGGCCGATCGATCTCAAACTTCTACAGGTTTGTCAGTTTATGTATATGGTGGATTACATAAAGTGCTTACACTGCCAGCAACTGTTTTGTTAGCAAAAACCAATTATGTAATGTTCCGCAAGTGATAACAATCCGCTAGATCATGTTCATACTTTGATCAACTATAAATTGGCTTTATGAGATTAACTGACAAGTACATCTTGGAGTGTCGTCCAATTAGTTGCACAAACATGATGGCACTACAGTGTTTGTAAACCACCAAGGCAATTCATTGCATAGGAATGAAATATTCTTAACCGATAAAACTTTAAATCTGTTTTGGTTTAGGCGAACAACAGTCAAACATCATGCACAAAACGAAATGATGTCGTTTCATATGTTTCCTTTATAGTTACAATAGAACTACTTTCTTGGTAAAATCGTGTAAGAGCCCAGGTAAATTGTTGTTGTCCTTTGAAATTGTGCTTCTGCTTGTTTAGAATAGTTGGTGATTTGAAGTAACCCGAGTGTAAAATGTACGCCTTTAACATTAAGAGAATAAATTAAAACTGTCGCTTTTAACAGATTCCTGGTGTGGGAAGGAAAATAGTGGCCCATGGATTCAGGTGGATTTCGGCCAAACTGTGGACATCTACGGCCTGATCATCCAGGGCCGTTACGGATCAAACGAACGCGTGACGGGTTTTCGTCTGTGGTATCGCAATGATGGAAACACATGGACTTGGATGAAGGACGCGAACGGGTCAGCAAGGGTAATTATGAGATGATTGGTAAATATGATAAGTCCTGCCGTAATCCGAAACAAGATTCCACAGGAGACCTCATCATACTCGCATTAAGTTGCTGCTTGTCTAGCAGAAAATGCATTCCCCGACATCCAAAACATTAATAATCCACGATTTTTGCCACTGAAAGTGATAACAAATAAACATGTAGAGGCTGGTCATCAGAGGACTGAGAGGAGTATCCACTATGAGTTAGTCAGTACAAGTTCCTATATCTATGAGTATGTCATGTTGCTTGACCGGATGTCACCTCTAGTGACAACCCTCCCCCTGCTTTCCGGCAAAGCAATAACGCTACTGATTCACGCGTTCATGCAGTAAAACATTCTACTAAAACATTTGAATTGAGTTTGTATTTGTTGAGTTTCTGAAACAAGAAGTAACCAACCTTTCAATGAATGAGTCGAATCAGCCAAGTGATGAGAACAAGTTGATATGCCTTTAAACCTGCCAGCATTGTAGTCATGCACCCTATGTACAAATAATGAGTATTAGTATTTACCAAAATTGAGAGTCGCATTGTTGTCACTTTCAACCATGTTTAAAAAATAGAACAAATGAACTTGCTGTGCTGTCTTGGATAAAAGATTGTTTGAATACGTGTGCAAAACAGAGATGCAATTACGTTGTGAATAATTGTGTTTCTTTGCTTTAATGCTAATCCAGTACTATCTATCTGAACTGACATCTGATGGTCACGATGTGGTGGTCTCTGTCCAGACCACATCACAGAGAATGATCCGATCAAGAGTCATCCGCATATTACCCATTTGGTCGGTAATTAATCGATGCTTGCGTTTTGAGCTCATCCGCTGCAACTAAACACGGCAAGACTTACATGTACATATATCTATAATAAGACTTGTAATTTATTGTTATCATAAAAAGATAAACTATTAAAAACAAACAGAAACTATTACGGTTTTAGTGTGTTTTGAGGGACATTTATAAAGAACAACAATTTTTTTCGATGCAACTTTTTAATTTGAGGTTATAAAGAGTAACACAGCCCAGTAAAACTTTTTTTTTAAAAACCGTTTATTTTGGGGGATTATATGGTGGCTTTTAATGAGGGCGCTATTTTGTGAAAATTGCATCATTTCTAAATTGCAGTATACTCGGCTGCAGCTGCGGTTGGATCGTCACGTTAACACGTATTGAATTAGCATAAGCTGCCCATTCGGACACGCCATGTCGCACAACATGCTCACTAAAAGGGAACACGCGAGGACACACGAGGGCAATGACTCCACATAATTGTATCGATTTATATTTACCATTAGACACTTTTTATTGACCACCATCACTGATGTCAAACAATGGAAACGTAAATGAGTGTACGCGCTGCGCACATACTCTCAGCCAATGATAGGTCTTCATTGACCTCAGTGATGAGGGCGCTGTTTTGGGCTTGTTAAAAGAGCTTTGTATTGAGAGAGTTGCGACACGGAGGGACCAGTTTTCTTTGGTCACGTGGTTGCTGGACGCATTTTTTCCGTCAAAATGCAATGCGCAGTCTAGTCCGGCACTTTGTGCGCGCACATGCGTTTTTGGACCGAAAATGGCTTCTCATCGCACGGTGTCGCAACTATCTCAATGAAATACGCAACGAAACATACGTAACTTCATCACATTTTAACTTTTAGTAAATTATGAGCAAAGTTTGTATTTAATGCGGCGCCGGAATGAGGGTAACTTTTTAGGGGGGACAAGGGGTGCATTTTTTGTTTCTAGGGTCACTTCTGGCCAATTTAACTGTAGTTTCCGTTTGCAATTGTAAAAACAAAAAAATTAACGCTCTTGTTTCGCAAGTTTAGTATTTTCGGTTATGGAGGGTCAAGCTTACGCACACATTCAAATGAATTGCCGTTTACTCGTACATAGCTGGATTTAACGAGATGAAACGTTAAAAATTGATTGTGTTGAGTACACTAGACGCATTTAAGAAGCGTCAGTTTTACAATGCTGTACCAAATAGAAGGTGTATGAGTTCGAACCTTCTCTTGATATTTAGCTGTAATTATTGATATATTATAAAGTAATAACCACTATAGCTATTGATGGCACAACTAGTTGAGTCGATGCACGTTTGAAATAAATACTTAGCAGTAGATGTTTTAGTTTTAGTTATAACCACATTAGAGGGATTGCGTCAAGGTTCACAACTGTTCCCTCAGTTGCTATAATTGGCCCCATAATTGGCATAAAATTTTCCAGATTTTTTTTTTAAGTTTTAAAGATATTGTTACTTTGCCTCGAGTGTCATTTGCCCCCTCAGGTGTTTGACCCAATCACAGCATGCAGCAATTACCGCATGTACAAATTCAAACATTTAAAATGAAACAATAATAATTCAACATTAGCCTGTAATTTGAGGAATATAAATATTCAAAAATAGTTACATTTATTCATTCGTCGACGATATTTCTAACAAAATGAAATTTCATAACTTAAATTTCCGAAGTACATTCATTCGACACCTTTACAATGTTGTATCTATAAGAAGATTATGATTATACGCTTTCTCTTGATATTTGAATATTACTATTGATGTAATAACTAGTTGAGTCCGTGCTTTAGGTAAAAATAAATACTAATATGTGTCTACTCGTTTAGTTTAAACCATGTTAAAATTACAGGGATTGTACGACAAGCTCAGTAAAATTGAGTAACATTTACATGTTACGGTACCATCAAAGTAAACCCATTATAAGTGAAATACAATTTTATAGACAGTAAAATCAATGTTTGTACAAACAAAGTCCTCCCTAAGTCACCTACCCTATAGCTTCTCTTATTACTTTTGCATTAGAGGAAATCGATTATTACAGGCTGATTTTTACGAAATTTAAATCTGCAGAGAAATGAGACGAATTTTCTAATCTCTCTGATTCATTTTAGTTAACGTTGACGTGTGTTCCAAAGGGACCAAGTCACAAAAATACGTTTTCATTCACGTATTTTGTGGAAACATGGTAATTTGATAAGTTTTCTTCGGAAAAATATTTAATAAAAATGATGAGCTCCGTATGAAATGTGTTGTACATCCCTTGAATATGAGTCTACTTAAAAGTTGATAGTGATACTGGTTAGTTTAATGGTGTATGCTGTTTGTATTTTGGTAAGTAAATAATAATTAACATGATTGCCTATATTCTGCTATTGATAAGATTTGCTTGTGTATGATAAAGTAACTTCACTTGAGAGTTTATGACATGAAGATGCATAATCTAGAGAACCAACTTCATTTGTATTTGCAAAGGTAATTCACATCTTGGTGATGTTTTACCGGTTAGGTTCAATTTGTGAGAATGCAAAGTACTTACTCTGCAAAGTTAGAAACCGTCACTTTGGAAAGTTAGACAATGCAGACAATACACATAACCTGATTGAAGGTTTAACAACTTGGTTTAAACTGACTTTGTTTCAAACAATCAAAGTGAGCGTTAATGATGGAAGCATTAAAACATAATTACTCATACCTCGATGATAGTTCCAAAAGAAACGTTCACATGTGAGGTACAAGTTTTCAAGAAGAGTCAGATTTACAATGCTATACCTAGTATTAGAAGATCTCTGAATGTACACCTTCTCTTGATATTTCAAATATCATTATTTTATTAGTTAAGTCTGTGCTTGGTATAAATAAATACCTATAGGAAAGATGGTTTCGTTTTTAGTGTAAACCCTATTGAAGTGATTGTACAACTTTCATATCTTGAGTCAGTTACACCATCAAAGTAAACTCTCACATTATTTTATTTAAAAAAAAGATTTATAAACATTGAAATCAATAATTGAAGAAAACAAATCTTCCCTCCAAGCTTCAACAAACAATCATATTAGGTTTGAATGAAATGGTTCATCCTTTTCAATCTACGCAAATAGAATTCTGCCGAAAAGGGGCCTTAAACATTTGAAATCATTAACGCTAAAGGGCGTCAAGAGTGACTATATCTTTAAAAAAAAAAAAAAAATCAAAAATGTAAGTAGTAAATTTTACAGAGCGCACATTCATATCAGGGGCTGTCCAATCAACGTGTACAAAATAGCTGAGCTAGACTTCTAACCGCCATTGAAAAATGTATTTTCAATCAAGAAAAGTAATCTTGAAAGAACATTTTATTATGTCAATCAAACATTTGATTAATTCTGTAAACTACCGCGGAAATGTTGAGGTCATCATTTCCAGTAAAAATTAGCGGCAAGAAACTAGCCGTTTTGAAAATCACAACTTGGGGTTTGGCTCCGGCTTGGGCTCTGTCAGCCTGTTTGAAGCCCCGTAGGAAATACACACGCTTTATGGATCCAAAGCTCAAATCCCAAGCTATGGTTTTGAAAACGGCTATACTCGAAGCCATGATTGTACCATGCTGTTACGCAATTATTCAACTTCACCTCTAATAATCACAACACAATATACTGATTTCATAATTTACTGATTTCATTATTTAGGGCTTGTTGTTTATAGTATTGCGATTTACAGTATTACTTGTATGTATATTACTTGGTGTATAAAACAAACTAATAAACAACGTTCTCGCCGTATTGACTTAGAACGCCGCGCCAATTCGTAAATTCGGAACATCTCAACAGTCTTATGTATAAGCATTTCATCCTTTCCAACCAATCACTTGAGTCTGTTGTTTAAAGCATACTGAAATATAAATTGATATTTGTCATTGGCGTATTTGACCCGCTAAAGCCCCGTAGATGCACTGTCCTAGCCAAGATCTTAAACTTTTAAACGTGTGGAAATTCATCTTGTTATATAACCACAAAACCGGCCAAATTGGGGGATTAATTGAATGTTTATATTCTACTTTTGGATGATATTGCAAGTCGTTATTTTACTTTTAATATTACTGCCAAAACGAGACTGAAGTGTCCCTTTAAGCTTTTTTGGCAACAGAGGAGTTAAATTTCACGACTTTGTCTCAGAGCGCAGATAATGACTACACAACCTGTGCCCTAAGTTTGCAAACATCAAGTCGCCTCAAAACTCAAATTGCTGTCAAAGTTCACGAAGTCATATATTTATGATTTTCTGAGTTTTCCTAAAATGTCACTACTTAAGCACCAAGTTAATTTGCATGGCAGTGTCAAAGTTGTGAAACTTTGCGTGTACGTCAATATTTATGCTGAGTATTTTAGCTAAACCGATGCATATGGAACTAATTGACACATACATTATTGTACATGTATTAGTCATTTTATGTTATCGATCCTAAATCAGTCATGGAGATACTGGCTGAGTGGTGCAGTGCAGACAGAATAGAGGCTTTGCAAGGTCTGTATTATTCGTTTACCAAATCACATTTTTATTGTTTGAAAAGACTCATCGAGCCAAAGAAGAACACCACGAATTACTAAGTAATACTTTAGCCTAAATTTAATATTGCTAACAAATCTGGATAAAAGCAAATGGTGTATGGATGAGTCCCCTGAAAAGGGAAAACTATGATGATTAATATTTGTTGTTTTCGAAAGAAGCAAATATTTTTACTTGTTTTTATTTTTATAATTTATATTTACTTGATCACAAAAAGTTGTCTCTATGAATACGTGTGGGTCCACCAAAATGCTTCATATATTGCTTCATATAAATCGACCACTACCTGTAAATCAGTGTCACTCTACAAGACACACTGGTTTTCACTTTGATGCACACACTCCTCGCCTCAATGTTTTTTATGTTAAAGGAACATTACAGAATTGGTAAGAAAAAAACAGATTTACATAAAACTTACATGGTCTAATGATGATTATAGTAGAAAACATCCCTTGAAATATTTCTTGTGGATTTCTTAAAGTGCTTACACTGCCAGCAACTGTTTTGTTTGCAAAAAACAATTCTGTAATGTTCCTTTAACTTTTTAATCAGTACAAAACGTTGTATATTCCTGTGATATTGCATGAGTGATTCTAACTGACACATCGCCACTAGTTAGTGCTGTCTGATTGCTCTCTACCTACAACGTACTGGCAGTTGCTTCAAGGACCAAAGAATCAATATTGAACTCAAAATTGTCTCGCTTAAAAATACTACTCTTACCAACATGTGTTTTGCTACTTTTCTAAATGTTATGTGGTAACCTTATGCCCATCCACCCATCCCTCTCACTCACCCCTAAAAAAAGAGGGGGGGGGTGTCTATTGTAAGAAAATCCTTTAACTTCTCAATCTACCTATTAATTGTGCCAATGTACTGAGTTGAACGGTTTTCTTTCAAGTGAAGGGCCATTTAGATAAGAGTGGCAATAATTTACTAGTGTGAGACGTATCATAGTGTGAAACAAAGGTAATACAAACTGTCGCCACAGATCGACTGTCATGCAAATAGGAATAACCCTTCAATAAAATGAAAAGAAAACAGAGTTTAAAAATATATTTACAACTTCTTAACGTCGTATTTCCGTCCTTGCTGTATGGTCAGACTCCAACAGAGCTACTGATTAGAATAACGAATATGGCTTTATTAAACTAATACAAAGAAAACATGAAATCAATTTAATTGAATACAGACCTATACGATCATTAAAACTTGTTTTGGAAAGGTACCTTTATTAAAATCCTCTAGTTTCCAAGAGAAAACCAACCCTAGGAAATCACATTATGTGCTTACGCTTTTCAAAAACTAACATCTAACTGTTGCGATGATTTTGCACTGTAACACATTATAGCGAAGTCCAGGGCTCAAATGTGTTAGCTCAAAACAGTCATCATGTAACCACTGCTTAGTGTATTTTATTGCAAAAGCCGATTACGAATTCAATACCAACACACCCTGTATCGACAGGCTCTTGTACCGTACTTTCTGCGCGAACCTCGGCGTGGTCGATCGAGTAAAGTGTTAAACTCGTCCATAAAGTGTACATGTAACATGCAAACCGTATGATGGTAAATTACTATAGACACAATTAAGTCCCAATCTTACAACGGTATATCGAGTGTGTACATAACAAATAATGTGATTCTCACAACGATACAACGCACCTTAATCAAGTCTAGGATGGGACCACGTTTTGTCAACGGTACCCAAATTTACAAATAATGGTAAATTTTTGTTTAATTACATCGATCTTGGTGAGACTAGCGCAGAGGGGAGATCAAGTGGGTGTTACATTGTGAGGTTAAAGTTTGTGGGATGATAGGCCTTCATGTAGCAATATGTGCACGAACACCTCTTGTTTTATAGGTGTTTGGGCTTCAGCGGAAAAAAACTCTTGTTATTGTTCTGTAATTTGTTTTAAGGTGTTCGTGCAATATGTGCAGGAACACCTATAGTTTTTGTTCTGTGTTTCACTTTTTTGTGCAACACGTGCACGAACACCTATTGGTTATATTAGGTGTTTGGCCAACAGCCGAAAACCTTTTGCTATTGTACTGGTTTTTTTGTTTGCGTCTTCTTCTTTTCCCCGAACTTTCTCTCGCAATTTTCTCAAAAAGTTAAGGTCGTACGGACTTGAAGCTTACTTGTACTTAGACCTTAGTGTGTTGACGAAACTGCAACCTTTTCGGGATGATGGCGTCATTAATTACGTCATAACATTAAATCAACGTTCAATATTTCAAAAAACTAATATCTGGAGAACCATAGCTGCTACATACAAAAGAACGTTGAAGTGTGTTCCTGAGGGACCAATTCTTAAAAAATACGAGTAAGGTTACGAAATTTTGTATTTGTTCTCGTTTTTCGTCAAATTAAAACTGTCTTACAATAGTGTTGGATATCTTCAGAAAAATATTTAACTCATTCATGCAACTAAATTTAAATCTATTCTCTTCGCTTAACATGAGTAGTTAAAAAACTTGATACTGGTGGTTTTTATGGTTTATGATATTTTCGTTTTGTATTATGAAATTTAAATCGATTGTCACAAAGCTTTGCCTGTGCATATTGTGATAACTGCACTTATAGGATGGTGGCCCGGAAGGGACATCAAACATACATTGACGTCAATATTCATGACAAATTCAACATCTTAGGCCACATATCGGAAATAGTGGCGTGCACACGTCGTAAATATTGGCCTCAATATTCACGACTTACGGCACAAGTCGTATATGTTGTTATGAATTTTTATATCAATAGTGATGTTTGATGTCCCTTCATAGCCACCAGACTTGAAGGGTTTTAGACGACGATAAAGAATGTTCTAGAGAATCGCAAACCAATGTGTTGGTATTTGTAATGGTCACGCACATCAACCAAGTGTTTGTTTCTTGTCAGATGTATAGCTTTATGTAATGGCAAAGTAATTACTCTGTGAAATAATCGAACTTACAGTGCACAGAATAGCTTAGCGTGACTTCTAACCGCCAGGGGTTTGGCTTCGGCTTGGGCTCCGTCCGCCTGTTTGAAGTCCCGTAGGGAAAGCACACGCTTTATAAATACTTAAAGAGGTTGGGCCACGCTAGAGGTCACTCTTAAAAAAAAGTTTTACATCCCTAAATACACCTATATCTACCAAGAAAACACTGTGACTGAGTTATAGAATGAATGGTTTTTCGTTTACAAGGCAGTTTCCAAGCCTCTTTTCACACCCGTCTTCAGGCAAAATCGGAACAACAGCAGTCGGTGCCAGAAAGCTGTCTCCAAAAATTCTAAAGAATATAGTGGCGTCGCAGTACGTACCCCTCTGTCAAACGGCTGTTTGCTAATACTCATTGAGGCATTGCTCAGTGCAGACCATCCGGGGATTCAGTACGTATAGTGACGTCATGTTTTGTTTGCTGCCCTCATTTACGGGAGATAAATTTGTCCGGCGGGCTAGTGCAAGGAGTAAAAACTCCCCGCAAATATCACTTCTTTTGTTAATGTAATGTTACAAAAGATGCAACAAATTATAGAAAGCAGAAAAACTAAAAAATAACGTCAACTTCAATCACCATGGCCCATCCTCTTTAAAGGAGCTCTAGCCCAATCCTCAAGCCGTGTTTCGAAAACGGCTATAATGCAAACCAAAAAAAAAACATGTTTAGCGTCCTGCCTTTTTGAAAAAAAGAAAGAAGAGGACTTTTGTTTTGTCTTTCTTTTTTTTAAATCGCCGCCCGACACATTTTTCTAGACAACCGGCCGGTCTATTTTTCAAGATAGTTGCCCGCTTTTTTCGGTGTCTTTTGTCGGTGTGCTAAAGTCTAAAATACGATCTTAATTATTTTAAAACTGAATTTTTTTCGTCAAAGATCGCTCAAAAAAAGATCGCTTAAAAAAGAAAAGGAGAAAAAAGGAGACAGCCTCTTAAAAGGAAGCACGTGGGGGCGCTCAACATGTTCTTTTTTTATTGGGCCTAATCAAAGCTATATCTGCACTCTGCAGTTACGCAATTATTCAACACTACACTTCTATCAATCTAACATGATTTACAAATGTCATAATGTACATGGTTATCTGGGTTTGTCGTTTTTAGTACTTCGATTAACAGTATTACTGGTATTTATATTATCTTATGTATAACAACAAACTAATGAGAAATATTCTCGCCGCGTAAGGCTTTTAATAGAACGGCGCGCCATCAGGTAAATTCAGAACATCTGAACAGTCTTATCAAAGCATGTTGGCCTTCTCAACAAATCACTGGAGTTTGTCGTTTACAATATACTGAGATATTGGATTTTTGTCATTAGGGTCTTCCACGCGCTTAAGCCCACGAATACACTGTCCAAGCCATGGTCTCTTAATCCGATGTCCATAACTAAAGTTTTAAGATGGGATTCCAAAATTATAATTAATTTGTAATCCCTTTGAGAAAACATGTCCATTTCTGTTATTTACTCACGGATAAAGTTGTAAGAATTTAGAGGGTTTGTCTAGTATAAGATTTTAAACAGGTGGAAATCCAACTAGTTTTATAACCACGAAACCGGCCAAATTGAGGGGTTTTAGTGAGTGTTTATACTCTACTTATGGACGATATTTATATACATCGACCACTACATGTAAATCAGTATCACTCTACAAGACGCACTGTACACATTCGAGACGTGATTTTCACTTTGATGCACACGCTTCTCGTCTCAATGTTCTTTTGTTATTTAATTTGTTATCAATATGATTTTTAATCAACACTAGGAAACGTTGTAACTTTCTATGAGACTGCTTGAGTGATTCTAACCGACACATCGCCACTTGTTATTGGTGTCAGGTTGCTCTCTACCTACAACGTACTGGCAGTTGCCTCAAGGACCAAAGAATCAATAATGAACTCAAAATGGTCTCATTTAATATTACTTCTCTTAAATTACACCGAATTTACCAACATGTATTTTGCTACCTTTCTAAATTTTATGTGGAAACCTTATCGCGGGCCATCCCTCCCTCACACCCCAAACAACAATTAAAAACTAGACACTAGGCGTTTGTGAACAAACGCTGAGCTGTTCCGATTTTGTTTGTCTTTGATTAAATGCTGCAGACCTTTATTGTGAGCCTGACTTTGACATAGAAGACAGTTGACCTTTTACAAGAGTTGAATTTAAACTTTAAATGTGCATAAAAACGGTTGACGCGGAAGTTAGGGTCAACTTAGGGTCACGATAACACTCGGCTAATTTTTATGCCCAATGAGTCTATAACCGAAAAAATATGAAAATCGTATGCGTACATCTTGATATATTAGAACTTCCGGTTGACCCGGATGATAAGGTCAACCAAGGCTAATCTCCAATTCGCAAGAAGTCTGTAAATGAAAACAGTTTGAAAAGGGGGCGTACTTTTTGAAATTATGGTGCGAAAAAGATTGACTAATGAATTATTCATGTGACGACCGTGTAATTAATTAATTAAGAATTTTAATCGTATTGCTAGTAAAAACTAAGCAAAGTTTAAGCAAGGCTATGGTGAATACATAAAATCGAATATTTGATGGCTAATGGGAAATAATGAATCATTACACCATCATGCCTGACATCTCTTGTGGCGTGTCGTTGCCGAGTGGTTATTGCGTCGGACTCGAGCTCTGGTGGCTAAAAGTCATCGGGGTGTGGGTTCAAACTCCGGTCTTGACACTAGTGTCCTTGGGCATAATTGCTTCGTAAAAGTTGGTGAAGTAGTGCTTTGTACCAGCCAGGAATGACACCCAATCCTGAATCCTTATGGACTGTAAGGGGGTCCCCATGTTTCAGCTCCAGGAGTATGTGTTTATGGCCCCTGGAAAACAATTGATTCGTAGCCCACACCTTGAAGTGACCTTCAGGCTTTGTGTGTCTGGCGACTACTGTTGTAACAGACCAAAAAAAGATCACTAACTATTATGGAAAGAAAAATTTGCAAATGTTGTTGAATTCGGTGCAGTGTAGTCCACAGAACAGTTTTTTAAGTAAGCATTGAAAGCACGTTCTGTTTTTCAGTCCCGGGAAATGTCAATGGCATTAACGTGGGATATTTCAACCGTGAAAACACCACGTTCACAAAGCCCGGGAGCCCAATTTTATAAAGACATTCTAATACTAAATGTAAGAATTCTTAATATTCTCTTATTTTGCAATCCCTTAATGTTCATCACACGATGGTATTGCCACGTCAAATTCGTCGCTTTCCGTGCAAACTACACAAAAACCAAGTTGCATGTCTCGCGTCCATCGATCGTGTACAATGCTTTTTGTACACATAATTATATCTAACCTACGTGGGAATTACATGTACAAGTGTTGCTCATGTTCAAATCGAATGGGCTGTGCACAAAGCAATGGGTCCTGTAACCGGTTAGGAACCGAATATCAAAGAAATCTCCGACGCATTGCCGTGATTGTGAATAAACGTAGACTTGTGTAAGTCGGCGACAGGATTTACTCTTTGTATATTCTACAAAAAACGAAACTAAAGGGTTTACAAATGGGTCTAGGACTTCAAAACGAGTTTAGAATTGTACAAGTTTTTGAGAATAGAAACCCTATTAGACGCCGTACCAATTCCGTGAAAATTTGCCTGGGAATTCGGGTTTTTTCTACTGACAATGTTTTAATAAGTTTTTATGTTTTTAAATTGACCATCAACAACATCTTTCTTGTTTTAAGAAAGATTTGTGTAGTCTAGGACATTTAATTTGAGCTTAATTGAAAAATTATGTTTCTGGAAGGCGGATTTGTTTTCACTTTATCCTGTGTGTTTGTACACAGATACAAAACGCGCAATAAATTACGTCATTGTGACGTCGTCCGTAATTTTATGCCGCGATGCACATCTACAGTATTCCAGAAGTCTAAAATCGAAAAAAGTTTGACGATCGGACGTATACTTTTTGAGATATGGCGGTCTAAAGATTGGCTAATTAAATATTCATGCCATTATAACTAAGTAAATTAATTAATTAATCTAAGCTAATTACACTTTTCTATAACTTCAAAACCTAAGCTTTAATATGATATAGGATTTGACTCTTTTATACTAAGCCAAGTATGACTTTTGGCTTTAACAAAATGCCATGGTTAAACCTATGGGCTTTTGAGATACAAAGAATAATAATAATAATAATAATAATAATAATAATAATAATAATAATAATAAAAACAAATAAAAATTTTAACAAAAACAATAGCTGTTCCGACCACTACGTCGGAACAGCTAATAAAGAACTGATAGAACGGGGTCTTAGTAAAAAGTCCCTTTAACTTCTCAATCTATCTAATTGTGCCAAATGGAGTCTGCTGACTATGTTATATTAATTTGTTAAGGCAAAATTAAAGCTGATTACTTTTTTTTGTACAGAACTGTCAATTTTTTTCTTTCCTTCAACTATTTTAATTAGTTATTAGTTTCTAAACACAAAAGTCACTTCGTGGAATTGAAGACAAAAACGAGTTCTGCCTTCAGAGCGCTGTATACAAACCAACACTTGTTGAGACTTTCCAATAGGTCACTTAGTAAAAATATTACGCTTCCAGATAGGTCACTTCGTGAAACGCAAATGTCACACACGCGCCGAAACAGCGCTATATAGCGCTTAGTATATCCATGGTAAAGTCATTTGTAAAGTGGCGTATCTAGATATGTCACTTCTTGAAGTTAGAAAATGGCAAAGCTAGAGATACGTCGTTTATACTTATTAGTGTAATTACGAAACCATTGCGTATAAGGAACTGAAACAGGATGAACATTTTAACAGAAATGGGTTTATTAATAATTTGTATATGTAAAAATGTGTGTGATTTTTGTCACATAGGTCACTTCGTGGTACGAGCAACGAATTATGAGGAGGTATCCAGAAAAAACCGGGAAAATTGTAGCCAATCAAACTTGTTAATTAACAAATAACCAATCAGAGCAGAGTAGTGAGGACAAAAGGATGGTCAGTGAAAGGGTGGATTACTGGACCATAAAGGTGGTAACTGCATTCTGGGTAATGCGGGAAGCACGACAGGACACGCTTATATACAGGGCAAGCTGCATCAGGGATAATGCAGCTAACAATAGGGAGCAGGACACAAATAACTAGTAAACAAAAGTTTAGAAACAACAAATTGACAACGTGAAAAGGAAGAAATAATAGAAGAACAGAATCAATGTATTATGCTTAACTATCTCTATAACGTCAGGAAAGGTTATTGGCTTTGAATAAAAGAATGAAATCAACTTTGCGATGAAGGTTTACACGTTTTCCAAACAGACTGCACATTGCTGTCTACGAGGGAGTCCATGTCAAATCTAGCAGGAAATGGCATCGCAGGGTTAAAGAAACTGGGCTTTATTTAACCATCCAAACTTTGACTCCTTTAGAGCCATGTGTTTCGAACACATAACAAACAAAACGCGTTATAGATGATGTCACGGTCACGTCATAAAATGTTTAAAGGAACGTTACAGAATTGGTTTTTGGTAACAAAACAGTTGCTGGCAGTGTAAGTACTTTATGAAATCCACCATATACATAAACTGACAAGCCTGTAGAAGTTTGAGATCGATCGGCCATCTGGGTCACGAGAAAATAGTGAAAAACCGATTACACATTTGCATGAAATCATATATAGATTTAACAAATGACTAAAATGCTCACTGAGCGATAAACTCCAATCGGAAAATCAGTTTATTCAATTCTCATCAAATATGGCATTTCAGACAGAAATATTTCGAGGGAATTTTCTACTATCATCATCATTAGACCGTGTAAGTTTTATGTAAATCTGATCAAAGAGTGATCAAAAAGTATATTTACAAGCTTTTTTCTTACCAATTTTGTAATGTTCCTTTAAGGCCAACAAACACATCTATTTAAAAATATGTTTATGTCACTAGCAGTCAGTCTCCTCCTAGCAAGCGTTGATCGGACCCTGAATTTGACTTTCTGACTTTCTTTTGTCAAAAAAAATAATTCTACAAATTTTTAATAACGCAGTATGACTTTTTCAGGACCAATGGCAATCAGTGGACATCAGTGTTTGACAAGTACAGACCAGGCACGTCGTTTGACATGGAAACAGTTGCTAAGAGCTGAAACATTAAAAGTGCGTCTGGATTTTACCCTTTTCGGATGGACGATGAAACAAAGTAAATCATCACAAACAGCACGATTCTGAAGAAAAACTACAAAATCAATACAATGTTTCCTTCTTTTGTAAATGGGGGGGGGGGGGGTTACCTCGGACTCAGAGCTTGATATACAGATTTTGATTAGAAGAGATTCAACACCCCTGCTATAAAATTGACCATCCCTCCTGGGCGATATTACTTCACCAGGGATTTGGAGCACTGCGTCATTTCCACTGTTGAGCTGGTGTCGACCGGTTGTGGAAAGAAACGCGAAAATACAAACATGAAAATTCTGATATCGTTTACCATTGCGATGGTCGCATGGGTGTCCTACGAGGCATCAGCGACTGAGACTAGTTGCACCATCGGGTCCCATGGAAGCATTTTCCTACCACACCAGCACCACGCACTGATCGGTCACTCGTTCCTGAATCAATCAGGGACAGTTCGGATCAAGTGTATGATGCTTTGCTGGAGGCACAGTCGCTGTTTGTCATTCAATCACAATGACATCAGTGGCGTATGTCAGCTCAACGACGCCAGTAAAGAGGATTTTCCTGATAGCTTTAAGCAAGATGACGGCTTTTCCTACTTCGGTGGCTCATCCGATAAAGCCAAATCACTCCCTGAAGAAACGATGATGACAACCAAGACAGAGCAAGAAACATCTCAAGCCCAAGCAACAACGACCAAACGGGTAAGTTTTCTCGTCTTTTTCCCCAGACGGACAGCAAACGTCCGCTCAAGGTTAATTGATGTCAGTATTATTGTTAAGTTTTACAACATAGTTTTTAATGCTTCCTTGACAGTAACTCGCAAAATATTTGTTGCAAATGGGTTTTCAAAAAAATAATTATGAAATGTAATAAATGTTAATGCAGCCGTTCACATCAGTTAAAATATTTTTTTTTGTAAAGGAACAATCTATAGAGTCCTTAGAAGGTGTTGTCAATAAATGAAACAACAGCTGGGTCTCAATTTACGCAATTCACAAACCGGTCTATAAGTCATAATCTTGGTTATCCGTGAACATCAGAACGGGATGCGAGTGGCTTGTAGTCTTGGTTCAAGACGTTATTACACTACATACACGTCGCGAATGTTTCCCAGTAGAGGGCGTTCTCTGGAAGCCACGAATCCGTCAGTAAGGCCGTGTTCGAAATAGCGGCTACAGCTACGGCTACGGCTAGATTTCCGCGTCATCATGCGTTGGACGTCATTAGCAACACATTTGGCAACAGTCGTAGCCGTAGCTGTAGCCGTAATGGATCTTGGGTTATGCATGGTTGGTGGAACAAGTCAGATTTTCGTGACAGCGCCCGCTACCGTCCGATGGGTCTCTTATGCATGTATAAAGTTTAATAGAACCGCAATAGACCGTATTGAATATGAAGTCACCATTCAAAAACCTGCCCTACAACATGGCGTCGGTGAGCGTGTGCGTGTACGTGTGAGTACGTGTGCCGTAGAAATCAAACCGGGAACGCTGCGCGCTGCGTGCTTCATTGATGTACGCATTTAGACGCGCATACGGTTTGCCCTACAAGATGGCGACTTTCATAGCAACAAAGGGATTATTCAATACAGTCTATAGTCGAGTGATAATAAACAACGAGCTGCACCCAGACTGGGTGATTTCAGGGCACAAAATTGGGAGGAAAATCCACAAGACTTCAGGGCTTGTAGCTCAAAACGTTTACCGGACCAGAAAATTTGTTACGAGACCGGAATCAAAATGAGAAGAAAACTATCTACACAGTTTCACATTTGAGCTGCTTTTTGAACAAGCACTAAAAAAAGATTTATCTCATTTTTCTTATGGGTAATACTTTAAAACTCAACGGAATTTAAAGACATTTGTATTTATCAGTTTAAGTTAAAAATGCAGTGAAGTGTTATTATTCAAAAACACAAGACCGCCGGACTCATATGGCCATAAGTTTACTGGCCCGACGCTAAAATAACTGGCCACGGGACAGAGGTCCAGTGTTAATTTAGAGCCCTGGATTTGACATTCCGATAACGTTTTCGATTTGATTTTGTGTAAACAAATGGGTGGTCGAGAACTCATTGATAACAAAATCGAACAAACGGATGGAATCACTGTTGCGATGGTTGAACAGGGAAAGAAAACACATTCCGGCCATTTTAAAATTTACTCGCAAATGTATTGTTATTTTTTTATCTTCCTCACCCCCTTTTTATTACAATTTTGGTTACAAAACTGACACTTGAAATAGCAGTCTACTAAGGTACTTTAATAGGAAAAAGCCTTTGGTGATCAGACTAACTTTGAAAACTAATCTTGACAAGATTTTTACGAGTTAGAGCTTGTTATACGCAGAAGAACCAAAAATATGATTGGGCTTGTACAATAATTGACACAATGTTTCGATTTATGTATAATTATATAGATCACCACAGTTCCAACGGAACTCTCAACACCAATACCCAACACAACTTCAGAAAAAGCAGGTAGGAAACGGGGCTGAGTGTGTGTAAACGTTTACGCGTAAAACAAGTCAACTTGTTCGGATCTTTGTCTGTGTGTACGACGTAATGTTGTGCTTACAAGATGGACATTATGGGAACTGTACTTGTGGGGTGTTTTTAAAAGGAAATAATAGAGAAATGCGACAATGGAAAACATTCGGGGAAAGCCTACAATGTCGCTCTACTAAACATGCGTGTTTGTGATGTAAAGGGGAACAGGAATTAAACAGTATATGCTGGCAGATATCGTTGTATTCCCATTTTCGTTCCGGAAGCATGTACCTTTTACATAATGCTTTCATTCTAATGTTGTGGTTAAGTGTGTCTGCTTCATGTACTTAGTTCTCAGAATGTAACTTTTGAGTCACAGGGGCTTTGAAAGAAGGCGTTGCAAAATTTTACAAATATTAGTCTGAAAATCAGATTTAAATTTTAGCATTTCCACGCGTTAAATGTTTGTATCAACAAGAAAGAAAAAAAAGTCACTAACGCAGATTAAACAGATTTAAATATCCGTAAACCTTATATCAGTAAATAAATCAACCTCGATAGCAAATTGTAGGACAGCGGTGATAACCAAAATTGACAAGATACACATTTTAAAAATCTTCTTTAAATACTGTATACTCCAGTCGATACTGAAGGGCCTACAGTGAAATGCCCCCAAGGTGTGTTCGGCTTAACCAACGACAGCTATGCTCGTACTTCTGTTCAGTGGAGAGTATCTGCGTCTGACCAAGATGGATCGCAGTACCCAACCACATGCACTGACGATGACGAAGGGAGGACTGTCGTATCAGGTGACTTCTTCAAAGTAGGTACCACCATAGTCACGTGTACGGCGCAGGATGCTGCTGGTAACCCTGGACAATGTACATTCCTAGTCACTATCACAGGTTTGTAAGAAAATCAATGTTCAATAAAATGAACGAATTCAGGAGGCACTTTTCTTTGTGGTTGGAAAATCCAAATGTTTATGTTACATTATGGTCCGGGACCAAACGCTTTGAATGTGCGTTAACATAAAACAGGATAAACTATTTTGTTTTTTCTTAACGCTTTCATCTTGTTCTTATCATTAATGGAAATTCAAACCAACTTAGCATTGCCTCGTTGTTAGTTACCACTTCACAAAAATATATAATACGAGCGCGACTTCTGCCATCAATTTCTTGACAAAATGAAAAGCGTAAAAACCACGTTCAGAGCAGTGTTAGTGACTCAAAACATACAGCCGTGTCTAAGGAGGAATTTGTTGCTAACTTTGTTTATTTATTAGTTTCTTTTTGTTATTTTAATTTTTGAACTAGTTTGCAACATGACTCGCCTCGGTATGGAAAGCGGCGTAATAGCCGACCATCAGATTACTGCAAAGAACGTCTTGAACGACGACGACGCAAACTACGGACCAGCACTAGCCAGGATGAACAGCCATGGTAAGTGTATCCCTTTTCACAAATAATCCTTGAACAACTTACCATTATTTATTTTTATTTTAACCCAAGTGATAACAATCCACTTGATCATATTCAAACTGTTATCAACTATAAGTTTGCTTTATGAGATCAACTGACAAGTACACCTTGCGTGTCGTCCAATTAGTTGCACAAACATGAGGGCGGTACAGTGTTTGTCAACCGTCAGGGCAATTTATTCCATATAGGATTGAAAACTTATAACCGAAAAAAACTTACAATCTGTTTTGGGTCAGGTGATCAACAGTAAAACACCATGCTCAAAATGAAATGAAGTCACTTCCTATGTTTCATTCCTAGATATCAGGTACTATAAAGTACTATTTCAGTAAAATCTTGTAGAGTGCCCGGGATTCTTTTTGTGGTCCTTTGGGCTTCTCTTTCTGCTTGTTTAGAATAATTTGTGATTTAAAGTCACCTGATGGATGAACAAAACATCAAGAGACTAAAAGAAACTCTCTCATTCTAACAGGTTCCTGGTGTGGGAAGAAGCAAACTAGCACATGGATTCAGGTGGATTTCGGCCACACTGTGGACATCTACGGCCTGATCATCCAGGGCCGTTACGAATCAGACAAACACGTGACGGGTTTTTATCTGAGGTATGGCAATGATGGAGACACATGGACGTTTATGAAGGACGCAGACGGGTCAAAGGTAATTATGAGATGGAAGCTTTTGTGTAATTTACTCATAGTAAAGAAACGCCTATGTTGTTGTTCAATGTTCATAAGAATTTACCGAGGTACCCGTTTCTCCAGTTCGAGGTGGGAATGTCATGTTCATACAGTGGTAAATATGTTGAGGCCCGCGGCAATCCACAGGAAACCTCATCATACTCCCATTTACTTGTCCAGCAAAAAAATAAAAAATTACATTCCCTGACATCAAAGTCAATAATAATCCACGATTTTTACCACTGGTCATCAGAGGTTGGTCATTAGAGGACTGAGAGGAGTATCCATTGTGAGGTAAAAAAAAAAAAAAAAGGAGGCATATCTGAGTACATGTTCCTATATCTACGAGTATGGCATGTTGCTCGACCGAATGTCACCTCCAGTGACAACCCTCCCCTGTTTTTCGGCCAAGCAATAACGCCAATGATTCTGGCGTTTGTTTTTAAATCATACATTTGACTCAACTAACATATTTAACTTGAGTTTGTATGTGTTGAGTTTCTGAAACAAAAGAAACCAACCTTCCAATGGATGTGTCGAATCAGCAAAATGGTGAGAACAAGTTGTTATGCCTTTACTGCCAGAATTGTAGTCGTGCAACCATGTGTACAAAAATAATGAATATTATTAGTTCCCAAATTGAGAGTCGCAATATTTTCCAGATCAACTTATGTTGAAATATAGAACAATGAAATTGTTGTGCTGTCTTCGATAGAAGATTGTTTGAATTCGTGTGCAAAAAAGTGATTTAATACTATTGTGATTTATTTAAAACGGAAACGGTTTTTTGTCTCCTTATTGCTAATCCAGTACTATCGATCTCAACTGACATCTGATGGTCACGATGTGGTGGTCTCTGTCCAGACCACATCACAGAGAATGATCCGATCAAGATCCATCCGCATTTTATATCCCGATGGGTCGAATGGAGGGAATCCATGCATGCGTTTTGACTTAATCAGCTGCAACTAAATACAGCAACATAAAGACTTATATACCTAAAAGACTTTCAATTAAAGGAACATTACAGAATTGTTTTTTGCTAACAAAACAGTTGCTGGCAGTGTAAGCACTTTATGTAATCCACCATATACATAAACTGACAAACCTGTAGAAGTTTGAGATCGATCGGCCATCTGGGTCACGAGAAAATAGTGAAAAACCGATTACACATTTGCATAAAATCATATAGATTCAACAAATGAATAAAACGCTTACTGAGCGATAAACTCCAATCGGAAAATTAGTTTATTCTTTGCTCATCAAATATGGCATTTCAGGAAGAAATTTTCAAGGGATGTTTTCTACTATCATCATCATTAGACCGTGTAAGTTTTGTGTAAATCTGTGATCAAAAAGTATATTTTACAAGATTTTTTCTTACAAATTTTGTAATGTTCCTTTAATGTTATCTTTAAAAGCTGCTTTCTTAAAAAACAAAAAGAGCAAAAGCTAAAACGTTTTTTTTTTTGTGATGGGGGATTTTTTGAAGAACAACTTTTTCGATCAAACTATTTTTTTTAGGTTGTAAAGAGTAACACAACCAAATGGTACTTTAAATAACTCTTACTTGTGGGAAATGTATGGTGGTTTCTTATTAAAATGAGATTTGCTATTCGAAATAACAATGAGGGCGTTATTTTGTGAAAAATGCAACATTATAAATTACAGTATACTTGGCTGCAGCTGCGGCTGGATTGCCACGTTAACATACATTGAATTAGCATAGGCTGCCCAAAGCAATAACCTTAGCAGCAGCAGCAGCAGCAGCAGCAGCTACCTATTCGGACACGGCCTAAATCTAAGGCGAGGTACGTCCCCCGGGTGAGATAGCTGTTTTAATAACTATATCGATATAATCGCACGGAAATAGTAACCGATGCGGTTATTGAAACCGTGCACCAACGTCACACGCAGCTCTGCCACGTTCGCCATTTTGCAATTAGAAGTCATATTTCACGTAAAAAAATAATTGTGAGCTTGCAAACGCCGTGTCGCCTAAAATGCTCACTAAGGGAAAACACACGAGGACACACGAGCACACCGACTTTTTACATAAAGTGCTTACACTGCCAGCAACTGTTTTATTAGAAAAACCAATTCTGTAATGTTCCTATAAGTCGTTTTTGTAGGTAGTGAAATTTACAATGTTTGAGTAAAATGGTGTTAAGGTAAAATACACATTTTTTCAACGGTCAGTTTGAAACTTAGAATAACGAATGCATCGGTTTTATTGGATACATTTGTCAAAATGTTTACTGGCGAAAAATTAGTCAGTCAAAATTAAATATGTCATGATGTTGTTCCGATATGTGTACAAAATGCGAAAGCATTCTGTGTTTCTGCACTCGAGTCACAATCAGTCACATTCAAACTTCAATCCTACTAAACTGTTTTGCAGTTTATTATGGTTAAGCTTTGCCTCTGAAACAGTTGAACAATGTTTATAAAGAAGGTCCCATTTCAACTGAGAAAGAGTATACACTTTCCTGACATACAGAAACCATAACAACCCACACAACCCCTAAATACAAGGTTTAATGAGGGTCAATCTTACGCAGACATTCAAAATAATTGCCATTTAGTCGTACATAGTTGGATTTAACGAAGTGAAACGTTCAGAAGGATGATTGTGTTGAGTATACATTAGACGCATTTAACGCGTCAGTTTAGACGCGTCACATTAGACGCGTAAGTTTTACAATGCTGTACCAAATAGAAGGTATATGAATTCGAACCTTCTCTTGGTGTTTAGCTACAGTTATCGATATATCATTATTGAAAGGATAACTAGTTTAGTCGATGCACGTTTAAAATAAATACTTTGCAGTAAATGTTTTAGTGTGAATAAATACTTAGCAGTAAATGTTTTAGTGTGAATTATAGCCACACTAAAGGGATTGCGACGAATTTCACAACTTTGCCCCCAGTTGCTGAAATTGGCGCCATTATTGGCATGAAATTTCAAAAATTGTCAAGGTTATTAAATTGTTACTTCGCCTCTGGTGCCATTTGCCCCCCTCGGATGTATGGACCCCATCACAGCATGCAGCAATTGTAAACAAGAAGCGGTAAAGCTTAATTGACGAATGTGTGAGCGTCACATTCAAATTCAAATTTCATATGAAAATGAAACGACATTCAACATCAGCTTGTAATTTGAGGCATAGAAATATTCAAAAGTAGTTACATTTATTATCGTGGACGATAATTCTAATAAAATGAAAATTCACAATTGAATTTTCATTCAAAAGGCGTCACTTTTAGTTATTGGTGTATTAACTAGTTGAGTCTATGCTTGGTAGAAGAAAATGTTTATATGTTTTGTCTTAGTTATATCCATATTGCAGGGATTGTACAACGAGCTTGGTAAAACCATAGAGAAAGGGTAAAACCGAATACCAATAACATGTTACGGTACCATCAAAGTACCATATAAACCCATTATATGTGACAACTATTCTATGGACAGTAAAAACCAATGTTTGTATAAACAAAGTCCTCCCTCCAACACCTATCCTATACATCTCTTATTAGTTTTGCATAAAAGGAAATCAATTATTCCAGGCAGAAATTTGACGGCATTTGAATCTGCTGAGAAAAGGGACGAATTTTGTAATCTCCCTAATTCATTTCAATTAACGTTGAAGTGTGTTCCTAAGGGACCAATTCAATTAAAAATGATAATCACCAGTTTAATAATGTTGTACATCCCCTGAATATGAGTCTATTTTAAAAGGTTATATTAATACTAGTCTAATGGTTTAAGTACATGTATTTTGATTCGTAAATATAATTGGATTATTTGCCTAGTCTGCTATTGATAACATTTGCTTGTGTATATTAAGTTAACTTCACTTGATGGTTTGTATACATAGAGATGAATAATCCAGATAATCACAATTAACTGTATTTGTATTTTGTAAAAGTAGCGCACATCTTGATGCGGTTTTAAAAAACGTCACTTTGGAAAGTAAGACAAAGCAGTACAGTTTATACGCATAACCTGATTAAAGGTTTAACAACTTGGTTTAGACGCATAACCTAATTAAAGGTTTAACAACTTGGTTTAGACACATAAACTGATTAAAGGTTTGATTCAAGCAATCAGA